>SDVV010014983.1:0-14656 GCA_016164225.1 Gammarus roeselii
TGCGACAGGTAGCATAGGATGTTACGGTCCGTGTGGGTCTATGAGAGTAGCCTCATGCGACAGGTAGCATAGGATGTTACGGTCCGTGTGGGTCTATGGGAGTAGCCTCATGCGACAGGTAGCATAGGATGTTACGGTCCGTGTGGGTATATGAGAGTAGCCTGATGCGACAGGTAGCATAGGATGTTACGGTCCGTGTGGGTCTATGAGAGTAGCCTGATGCGACAGGTAGCATAGGATGTTACGGTCCGTGTGGGTCTCTGAGAGTCAGAGAGCCACAGCCGTGCATGCCCATGATGCGGGTATGTTTAACGTTTGTCTGTCGTTAGCGAGGAGCTTGCCATCTAGAGTGACGATTAGAGAGGATTCCCAGTCGTCCCGGGACGATGAGAGAGGATTTTAGTCATCCCGGGACGATGAGAGAGGTTTCTCAGTCGTCCCGGGACGATGAGAGAGGATGCTCAGTCGTCCCGTGACGATGAGAGAGGATGCTCAGTCGTCCCGTGACGATGAGAGAGGATTTCCAGTCGTCCCGTGACGATGAGAGAGGATTCTCAGTCGTCCCGTGACGATGCGAGAGGATTTCCAGTCGTCCTGTGACGATGAGAGAGGATTTCCAGTCGTCCCGTGACGACGAGAGAGGATTCTCAGTCGTCCCGTGACGATGAAAGAGGATTCCCAGTCGTCCCGTGACGATGAGAGAGGATGCTTAGTCGTCCCGTGACGATGAGAGAAGATTCCCAGTCGTTCCGTGACGATGAGAGAGGATGCTTAGTCGTCCCGTGACGATGAGAGAAGATTCCCAGTCGTTCCGTGACGATGTAATTCACGCAGTTCTTCTTAAGTTCGTGAACAAAATGGATAGTAAAATTTACGAACTTTACCTGGAAAATTACGAACTTTACGAACTTTAATAAACATTAAAAGTGCCGTTTGTTATTACTGAATGTTCATAGCTAGTAATAGCTATATTAGGATTAGAGTCATCCTATGTAGACGTATAAAAGACCGATATTTATTGAGCCGGTGTTCATCATCTCGACGATCCTACTCAATATTGGATTTTATGGCAATGGCTGTTGATGGAATTGGAACGGTGTTCAAGTGGAATGGCCGACTCATTGCATGTAAATGTATATTCACACGTTACCCACACACCCAGTGCTACGCGGACAGGGCTTCTAAAACCGACCCAGAATGGGGAGGTAGAGAAACCAAACCTAGAGTACAATCCCGTCGTCACGCTCGTCTGTACAATCTAAGCATCATGTTGCAGGATCATGTATGGAGCAGAATGTAACGTGTTGACGCACCCGTCGACACTTGTGATAGAGCTATCAGAGCAGCAACCGCTAAGCCAATGATAGGTGTTTAGTTTCAGATCAATATTAACAAAAAAAAAACATTGGCGGATGAAAAAAGGAAGTAGTCCTGAAGAATCGATCAAGAAGTTATCTATAAATATTACTAATAGTTACCAATGGCAACAATGCAATAGTTAAAAAGATTTTTTTTAATATTTGAGAAACTTGTAACTAGTCATGTCCCATCTCCTTGCATTACTGAACGAAATGAGTTTAAAATAAACCTAGTAGCCTTTTAACAGCAGAACTGGGAGCATTTCAGTGAAAACTGTTGACTTGCCATACTGAAATAACATGCGGAGAAGAGGATAGAGGAACGCAGTTGCTGTTGTGAAAACATACTTAAACATTGCAATATTTCGAACCATTTTTACCGACGCAATTCATCTGAGGAACGGCCGATTCGCACAGCACCTTCGTCAGCAGAGCAGGTTAGAAGAAGATAATCACTACTAATTCATACTCCAGTCATTGCTATATCGGGAGCCTGCACGTGGAGAATTTCAAGTCATTTGAAGATGCAGCGGTGAAATGAACAGCTTCCTGAAATAACGACACGAAACAAAATTTTGTAGGTTCCGGATGGGTACCTCACTACTTTCAAATATGAACAGTTAGTTATCAACCCATTAGCTCAACTTTCAACAAAAAACATCAAAGAGTTTAACCTTGGAAGAAATAAAAGTTCCTTGAAAGTTTAGTCAAGCTGATAACAGAGGTTCTAAAGCGCATTGTTCTCCATAAATCCTTCACGTATGCATAATAAAGTTTGTAAGACTCTGAGTCTTACACAAGAAGTTTTCCCAAGCGGCGATCAGAACAGATATATAGTCAAGTTAACAAGCCTTACCTTAATAATAGAGAAGATTTCTCGTTGGTAAACTTCTTCAGCCTCTTTGAGGAGATTTGATTAAACCTGCTGACGCAACTAGAAAGTTTTTCAAAGTTTCGCCAAGTTAACAGTGAGAATGCTTATTGGCTTCCGAGAATATCCATAGCGTCTTCAAAGGACGCCTAAGGGCATGAGGTCCACAAGGCTTTTGATTAAACGAGAGGAAAATAGGTCGCACAAATATGAAAGAAAAATGCCAAAAATAAATCGAGGCCTACGGATCCTATTGAAGAAAATTACAATGTGGGTTTTGGGTCACCAAAATGATAATTCGAATCTTGAACACGATTCATTAGTAAATGGTTTCCACAGTACAATTCAATACGTAACTGGAAGTAATCCCAAGATTTTCCCTACTTTTGGTCAAAATGGCAACCGAAGATCATGACGGTAAACCTGCCGATCTGGAAGTTTCTTTCACTTCGCTGCAAGAGCAGTACCAGCAATTACTGCAGTTTCTTTAAATTTGATCAACAACCAGGGGCGCATAACAGAACAATTCAACATTTCAAGACAATCTAACTGCAGAATCTATGCAGCAGCATATCAGTCATACTAATACAGATACAGACACTAGGCCGCATCCCCCAGAGAGGGTAGTGGCCGACGGCAAGGCGCACCTCACACTCTCATACGCTCACACTCACACACTTAGCCCTTTCGTGCTAAAGGGTCCGGCCGGTAACCCCGCAACATACACTCTGGGTTACGAGTGCAGTTGAAGGATTCGTTGTTAGCAGCAGGGCCCGACAGTTTTCACTGGTTTACCCCCGCCGCGTCATAATGGCCGGGCACCCCCGCCACCCACGACCATCCCGACAGCGGGATGCCAAGGGCGTGAGAGCACATCAGAGCAGCGTCAAAATCAACCTTTCTCCACTCACGCCTGTTTATTGCACGCTCTCTCGCCACCTCCACAATCATGTCTCTCCTTCCTAACGCCTGCTTCACACCATCCATCCATCCACCCAAACTTCTGTCTACCTCTAGGCCTGCGACCACTCGCCTCCTTATCATCGCCCTTTTCACCAATCTCCCTTCATCCATCCTCTCCAAGTGCCCGAATCATCTCAGAACACGCGAATCCACTCTGTCCTTCAACTTCTTTACCATCCCTGTTCTGATTCGAACCACGTCGTTGGTGATCCAGTCTCTCAGCGTTCCTCGAGCTATGCTACTCAAACATTTAATTTCGAAAACATTCAACATTCTTCTCTCCTCTGCTCTCACTTCCCAAGTCTCAGCTCCGTAGAGCACAGTTGGGACAACAACACCCTCATACAGCCCTCTCTTTGCTTCCATCCCCAACGTCCTACAGCTCATTACACTCTTTAGTGCACCCAACACTTTACATCCCTCCTGCACTCGCGCCTTCACTGCAGTTTCCACTAGTTTAGTTATCTCCACATGGAAGCCCAGATACTTAAAACACTGAACTTGCTCCAAGAGCTCTCCATTTAGGGTGACACTAATTTTGCTCGCATCGACAGTTATCAAGCATCTCATTACTTTACTCTTACCCACGTTTACTCGAAGCTTCCTCCTCTCACACACTCTACCAAACTCAGACACTAGCCTACATAACTCCTCCTCTGAATCAATCCGCAACCAGGGCCGTATCCCCAGCAAATAGCAACTGGCTCAACTGCCAACTCCGCCCATTCGCTTCCAACAGTTCCAAGCCGCGACCATTCATTTAGATGTTGAACAGCCAGGGCGACATCACGCAGCCTCGTCTCAGTCCCACTTTCACTGTGAACCAATCACTCGCCTCGCTTCCCACTCAGACACATGCTCGGCTGCCAACATAGAAACTCTGCGCCGCTTTCAACAGATGTCCGCCCACTCTTTACAAGCACAACACTCTCCATAGCGCTTCCCTGTCAATCTTGTTGTATGCCTTCTCCAGATCCATGAAGGCCCTGAACACATATTTTCCTTTGGCAAGGTATTTTTCACAGACCTGTCTCACTGCAAAAATCTGATCGGCACACCCTCTACCACTCCTAAAGCCGCACTGTTCCTCTCCGATTGCGCAGTCCGTACAGTCTCTAATCCGTTTGGTCAGCACTCTCCTGTACAACTTACCAACCACACATAACAGACTGATACCTCTCGAGTTGCAGCATTCATTTTTATCTCATTTGCCCTTGTATAGTGGCACACTCAAATTCAGTAACCTCACCAACCATTCTACAATCGTTACTCTACCCTTCTTCAGGCACTCGGTCGCAACGCCATCCAAACCAGGATCTTTCCCTGCTTTCATCACTTCCACTGCCTCCTGCACTTTTTCCCTGATAATGTCCGTCTCAAGTCTTTCTCTCAAAACTGGCATCCGAGCACCACCACACAAAGAAACAGTGTCAGCCTCTCTGTCATCTTAGACATTCAACAACTCATGAAAATACTCAGCCCACCTCTTCCGTACATCACCACTTTCCAACAACAACTGGCCATTTTCATCTTTCACCACTTCCTTCTTTCCGGTCTCTCCCTCTCTCACCCTCATCACCTCTTTCCAGAACATCTTGTTCTCCTCAAAATGCTGGCACAACAGTCTGCCCCAGCGGGCATCCGCATCTCTTTGGCTCTCCTCACCACCTGCTTCACCTCGCCTCTCCTCAATTTGCAGCTTTCATAAGCCCCATCGACTTCACTTGCAACCACTCCTCAAACGCTCCTCTTTTCTGTGCCACTGCCAGTTTGACCTCCTCGTTCCACCACTCGCAACCTTTCCTTCTGCACCCGCCCACGCGGCGCTCACCACACACCGTTTTCGCACATTGCAGCAACGCATCCCTTAACTCCTCCCATTCTTCCTCCACATCTCTCAGGTCCTGTTCTCTCACGTTGTTACATTCTTCCCTCAACGCCTGCTGGAATTTCTCGGCTTTGCTTCTCACATTCAGTTCACTCACTTCCACTACCTCTCTTTCTCCTCCCACTCGTTTGTTGCCCTTCCCCTTCTGTTCCACTCCTAATCTACCTTCCACCAGCAGATGGTCAGACACTTCTCCACCCTCCCCTCTCAACACCCGCACATCCGACAGCCTCCCCCCCCCCACTCGTCTCGATATCAGCACAAAATCCATCAGTGCTCTACCAATGCACCACGGGCCATCCTTACCCATGTGTACTTGTGGATATCTCGCTTTTTGAACAAATTGTTTGCGACCACCAACTCCTGCTTCATACACAGACCTATCAGGTTTTATCCAAGGTCATTTCTACCGAGAACGCCATACCTTCTTATCACATTCTCTACCACTAAATCTCCAACTCTCGCATTAATGTCACCCAGTACAACTACATTGAAATGACCTCCAAAACTCTCAATACACTCACTCAGGTCAGTCCAGAATTGCTCTCTCTCCTCTTCACTCCTCTCGCTGCCAGGTCCGTAAGCACACACAAATACCCATCTTTCTACGCCTAACTTAACTTTCCCCCACATCAATCTTGAGGACACCACCTTCCACTTGGTGACGCTACTAGCCAACCGATCACTTAATATCAAAACCACCCCTTCTTGTGCCCAACCTTTCTTCACACCAGATTTTCTTCCACTTACCACACCAAACTCACTTTCTCCCTTACCTTTTTATTTCGTCTTACTAAGCGCCAACACATCAAACTTCCTACTCACAAACATCTCACCGACCTCCCTCCTCTTTTCATCATTCTTACTACAACCACGCACGTTCAGCGACCCTAACAATAGGGTTCGGAGAGGCTTGAGCTTCTCCTCCCCCCGCTTGTCTTGCCGTCTTTGAGGAAGGGTTTTACAGAGAACGGGATTCCTAGCCCCTTCGTTCCGCCCTTTTAGTAGCTTTTAACGACACGCAGGGGTTACGGTAGCACGATTCTACTCCCAGCTACGGGGCGCTCTTTTAGTCGCCTTCTACGACACGCAGTGGATACGGTAGCAAGATTCTAACGCCCCGGCTACAAGGCAAGGCGGACAAGATGTAATAAGCACAAATTGTATAAAAATAACTCAAAATTTGAAAATTCGGAACGTGAGGAAACGTTAGATGTATTTCAAAGTTTCTAATGATTAGTTACATTCAACATCTCAGAATGAACGCAGCCAGTTGGGATGGAGAATTTAAAAACTGTAATGTAATAATTTAAGAACAGTTTACAGAGTATATTTTTAGCTGAACAAATAACCGTCCAAGAGTCATACTAATAAAACAAGTAATTTGAATAGGTATTTCTAAAGATTTAAATTCAAAGCAATAATGATATAACAATTTCTGGGACATTGACATAAAACTTTCGCTGGTAGGTTTTAAACATTTTTTTGGTCAAATACATTCGGTGTGCATCACGCAATAGCATCGCAGCGGCGCGTACAGCTCTCGTCCAATATCGGCCGCCGAAGCCTCGGGTCGCGGAGGTCGGATCTCTATTGCCCGATGTTCAATCTCGCGACCCATTTCTCGATGGAGTGTTTTGAGCCCATCTCGGCGAGAAGCTTTCAGCAGTGTTCATGAAACCACTGTAAAATAACAGCTATTTTTTTTATTTGCATGACATTAAAAGAAGTGTTGCATTTTCACATATGAAAAAGAAAAAGTAAGATTTTTTTCTAAATTTTGGATACGCCCTATTATATTATGCAAAATAATTAGTTGTAATAGCTCCTAATGTTTTACAATGCAGGTAATCCTTCACTCAACGAACACTTCAAGGAGACCCTGTTGTCATTGTTAAAATTTCATCAATTAGGAGGTTCTTCATATATTTAAAATTTTTAACTGAATAAAATATTTCGTTGTCTATCGAGCAATGGGAATATTTGTGAGTGTCCTGCAAACCTCTTATCCACAGCGTGTTCAACACACAACGTGTCAGCAACTACAAATGCCACGGACATAACTCAAGTACATACAATATGCATTGAACAATTTGACCCAATTAGCCAGAAAACCAAACAAATCCTGTAAATATTTACCTTCACCGACCAAACTTCTTCTTTATAAATGTATGCATGCAAATAGCACAGTACTACAACACACTCGCAACGTAACTGTTCGAGCACCAAACTACACCACAAAATTAAATTTCCTCGTAGTCTGACGACGCTCAGACAAACAACAAACTACATCGAAAAGCTTAAGCTAATTCTATCATATACATATCACAGTGTGGAACAAACTTCATTTTATGTCGAGATTAGATCAGGTCAAAGGGATATCTCCTCCGGAGTTCTGACGAGTCTCACTGACCCCCGTTGTGCACCAAGTTCATTCATTCTGGAACGTTGTCACTCCTTCACGTGCTTCTTTTTTTCTCTCTTATCTCTTCATTTTTTAAAAGGCGAATGAAGCGCTTATGCGTAGTTCTCCAAGTAGGTTTTGGTTCCACTGTTCTCCAATTATTGTAGCGAGTTACTCAGAGTGATTCATTACCTCACCTGAACCACCATCCAACATCTGGACTGCTTCGTAGAGGCCGGTAGTTTTGCCGGTTAGATTAGACCAGACTGAGTGGCCCATCATCCATCGGAGCTTCGACGCGTGTCCCGCGGCTCAAAGCGGGGGGCGAAGATTCAAGCTCTGATGGGTTCGCACTTCAGCATTAGCAGAAACAACAACTTATCAAACCAAAATTCATTGACAACTTTCAATTTGGCACGCGTGCACTCCAGCGCATACAGGAATAATACTCCAGCGACAATTAACGATTCATGCATCGCATTGCTATAAGAGCATAATTTTGAACTCTTAAAAATGAACCAAAGTTTATTGTAAGGTTAGAAAAACCACCTCGCAAGAACTTGCCTTTCATATGCAGGACCGCTTCGTAACGGTTGATAATTTACCGCAAGCGAATAGCTTTTTCCGGTAAGTGAAATCTGCAATTTGGCTTTGCAGATTGCAAAAGGAATTTAAGAAAGCCCGTCAAGTCACCGCGAGGGCGTTGCACTCCAGTGTTGCTCGGTGGCACTGGACATGATGGTACGAACGGTCACACGTCAGCATCTATTAGATGAATGAGAATTTGTGTAATTTGCACAGGCGGTGGATTAATATTTGGCATCTCTTGTTGAAAACGTAGGCGTTTCATTCTCCAACGGAAAGTTTGAACGAAAATATTTTCTGTCGCTTTGTTGACATCTCGTTCCATAGGGATGTTAAATGAGAGTTCATGGTAGGTACCAATTTCAGTTCTGAAAGGCAATAATTGATTTTTGTTGGTGGACGCCAGTTTAGAGAGGGAACTTTGTTGATTTCCCTCGTTATCGCGCGCCCACCGATCCAGCAGAATTAGACCTCTTGACCTGTCTCACTGACTTTGTAAAGAGGACGCGTAGAATTTTACGTAGAGCGGGGTGCATATAAAGCAAAGTTATGAGCTGAGTGAGAACTCTCAAACTGTCTGAAGATGACATACGTGGATTTGATTTGAGCCTCATTTCCACCAGAGCCTCCCATACGTGGAAAGGCCATTTATTTGCATAATTGAGACTTATATTCGAGTGTGAACATCTCTTTTGAGTTCACAGAGGCCTAATATGGAGGAGTAGCTAACGTGTAGTTGCCTCGCAGACAGCACCAGCTGTCACTCAGTCTGTGGTTTTGGAGCAGTCAGTGTTTGGTGGAGATATGAATTTTGTTCTTCGAGCAATCCCAAAAAATTCCGTCAGTTTAAATTTATTGGAACAGTTGAATCAGGGTATATTTGTAAGGCTGTTGGATGATCATTCTAGTAGATGTGCCGCTTCGGAGAATTTGGTAGGATAATGAAGGCCTGATAGCCTAGCGAATGATGTCAAGTGTGGTCATTTGCTTATCCACGCTGCAAAGAAGCGTTCATCAGAAATGTTGGTGATGTGGTTGATAAGGGGGTGGGGGATTAGGCTCCTAGTCGTGAATTAGTATTGTAGCAAAAGTTCATCTGGCCAAACAGAAGTTCAATAGCTAAATATATTCAAGAATTACATGAAAGTGGTACGGGAAGCGCTGATGGGGATGCGCATAGCGTTCTCTGCCTCCAGATTGGTGCCAAATTTAAAAGATTTTACCAATAGGATAATCTTCGTCGACTTCGGCAGAGGATATGCAGGGCGGCAATGTGTGGTCACCAAGTGAGTTTGAAGTCCCACACGAGACTCGGAAACTTGATGGAATCACGGCATACTAGAGGCGTATTGCGCAGTTTTAGGGCCGGTAGTAAGGGTAGACTGGGACGGGAGTAAAATGCATGCTTTTACTTTTAGATGATCAAAACTTAATCCGCTGAAGAAAGTCCAGTTTCCAACTTGGCTTCAACACTTTCAGAGTTCATGTTGAGTTATTAGTCCTCAAATAGTGAAGAGAGCAGTCTTACGTTACGGGGAAGAATGTCTGATAGCTGATCTTTTTTTTTAAATAAAAAGTGTGAGACTTAGGACGCTCCCCTGAGGGACGTCCATTTCTTGCAGATAGGATAGCGACAGAGAACCACCTTTATTTATCGTAAATGTCGTCGGGAATATTGTCCACATCGTGTCGCGCTATATGTGTTGACTATTTCCTCCAACTAATTTTTCGGTAGTTTGATCGGCAAGGAGAGTTATGATGAAGTCTTATAATTACTCGTGCGATGAGCCGGGACTCACCAAACGAGTTGGGGCGGCAATGTGGAGGAGCAAATGGACAGGTCGATACCAGTTTCGCTTTAGAGAGTGATTCGGGCGAGTTGTCTGCTATTGAGAAGAACCAGGTTTGTGAGAATTTATGGGTTAGCCATTATGACCCACCTGGGGTTTGTTTTATGGCATCCTCACATTTCGTGGTAGCTATTCATGTCTCCAAGGAGGAGTATAAAAGATGACCACTAGTGAAACAGTTCGGTCATCAATGCTTCCAACAGTCGGTAACTTCGTGACGAGGAGATAACCACCACTGTTATAGGTCTTTTAATGATTATCTTCGCAGCGATTGCTTGGAGTTCAGTTTGCAGAGGGCACTCAAGTATATGTGCAGAAACACTTACTCGCACGAAAGAATTTTTTATTCTAATGTTGTATGTATGCACAAGAGTGCATCCGGGAATAATACTAGATTAGTTTCTTATAAAGAAAATTGCGGATTTATACTCAACTCTCCAAATAGATCCTCGTGTCCGTTCTCTTGAATAATAAACCGAATACATTGTGGGGTGATATAATTATATCGTCTGTATTGATATTTAATATTTACACTGCTTCATATTGACCGGAAAGTTTACCAAAAGCTATTAGCTACTTGTGGGTAGGGCCAGTGAAAAGGTTTTTGTATCGTGAAGCTGGGATTTGAAGAAATCCCGTAGAGCTGTCGCAAGTGCATCGCACTCGATTAGTAAGAGCTTCAATTGCCCCTTGGTGGCACAAAAGATATGGTGGCTCAAACGGTTACATGTATATGTCCATTAGATAATTGTGAGTTATCTACCTGAGTACTGTGCACAAGCGGTTAATGAATATCAAGTGTCTCCTGTCGGAAAATTGGGTATTCCAAGCTCCAGCTGAGGGTGTGACTGAAAGAATTTTCAGTCGGCTTTGTTGGCGCGTATCGTCCCAGTGGGATGCTTTAAGTGAATTTATGATTGGATCCTGAAGGGTGGAAACCGGTTTGGCGAAGTAATCCAAGAGCTAATTTCCCCTTATTTCTGCATGACCCGAGATTCACCAAATTAGACCGCCTGGCCTGCTTTGGACATTACGTAGAGGTCGTGCTATATTTCACGTAGAGCGAGGGGGGGGGGGGTGTATAGTACCAAGTTTAGGCGAGTGTAAAATTATTCGTACTGTCTGAAAAGCTGACGTATTTGAGGAGGCGATTCCTTACGCTAATTGAGATGAATAATTCGAGTACGAATAAATCTGCAAATAAAACGAATTAGACATGATAAAGGGGCCCATCTCCTACGGACCATTCACACGAGTCTTTGAGAGCTCTGCGTACGGCGCGAAGATCATCGATGTTGATAGGTTCGCACTCCAGCCTGAGCGCAAACGATAACTTTAGAGACAGTAAAATAATTTAGAACGTTTAGATGTGGTCTATACGCACGTTGGTGCATACATAAACGATACTTTACCGGAAGTGAAAAATTTATACGTAGCTATCTAAACAGAACGTCGTCGCTGTGCGTTCATATTAATATACCAAATTACAGTGTGGAATGGAAGAACCACCAAGATTTACAACGTTACTTCATTGTTACTTTGCTTTGTATAGGCCGGAATGTTTACCAAACCGGTTCTCTTTTCCCGGTAGACGAGGTCAGCTAATGAAAGGCGGGTTTAGGAAAACTTGTCGATCTGCTGCGAGTGCGTTGCACTCAATCAGTAAATATTTCACGCTGATTGCCACTTAGTGGCCAGAAAAATATGGTGGCGTAAGCGGTCCCATGTATGCGTCCATTAGATCGTTGAGAGTTTTCCTCATGTGTCCTGTGTGCATGCGACTGATGAATATTATATCTCTCTTGTTGAAGAAATCGGTTTTCTTTTCCTCAACTGAGGGTTTGGAAGCATTTTCGGTCTCATTTACTGTAACATTTCGTTCCATCGGGATTTTGTAAGGGAGTTGATGGAAAACCAATTTGGGTAGTGAATGGAGAAAAATTGTTCTTGATGGATGGAAGCCAGATTCGCAAGCACGGCTGCACGCTCCTTCGACAGTTTGGCCTGCCTCGAACAATTAACTTAGAGAGAGGTCGTGTTGTAGTTTACGTAAAGCGGGGTGTAAATAATGAGTTTTGAGCTCAGACTGCCTGAGAAGATTACGCACTTGTAAAGGCGATTTGTTTTGATGATTGAGATGGTCATTTTGAGTGCGTACAAGTCTGCAGAGAGCTTTGTGAGAGAATAGCCGAATGTGAGGTTGCCTCGCACGCGGCGGCAGCTCCCACTCCGGCTACAGTTCTGGAGCCGTATATTTGGCAAAAATTTGGAAAAGATTCCTCGAGCAGTCTCTGAATTTCTCGGGTGAACAAATTTGGTACAGTAGCTGCGTTAGGGTATGTTTGTAGATTTAAATGAACTGACGGTGATCCGATCATTGAAGTCGGCGTGCCGGTTTGAAGAATTCAGTATGAGAATGAAGGCCTGATGGCTCTGCGAGTGATGCCTATAGTGTGGTCATCAAATTGTTCACACGTAAGAAAAATGAAAGAAAACTATCTAATTTCACCTCAAAGAGACGTTCATCTGAAATTTTGGTGATGTGGTTGAAACCTGGGTTGATAATCAAGTTCCTACTCCTGAAGTTAGTTTTGTAGGAAGTGATTACCTCGTCGATTGAGAAGCGGATGCTCATTGGCCAGTACATTCAATGATACGATGGGAGTTGACCGGAAAGCATCGGCTGCGATGTGTATAGCGTTGTTGTGATAAGAAATATAATCACCTCATCACAAATATATGGCATATTACCTCATGGAGTTGCATCTCAACAACTAATATTGGGGTATGTCAATTCCATCAGATTTGAAGCACCAACTGAATTCAAAACATTGCAGAATATGGAGAACATTATCAGAAAATATATTTTTAAACTATATCCGATTTTGAACAGCTACTGCGCTTGAATTTAGAGTTAAAATGACCGTTTCAGAGGTTGAAGCTACATCGTTTACAATTGGACAAAACGCTTATCCGGCATGGCCATAAGGTTCAATGCCAACTGTAACGCTTAGAACTTCATCCTCTTCATCCATGTACGTACCCAAAAATTTGTATATACTTATACCCGTGCCTACAAGTAGTGTTAACTGAACGAATGGCGAGGTGAAAGAATCTTCCAAGACAAGTGCGACAAATTGATCAAGTACACAAGGTTCTGAGTGTAAAGGCATCTGATTGAGGAAGTAGTGTGAATTCTGTGCCTACTTTCAACAAGGTAGATAACTCTCATCGCCTCAATGTAGTTTGGAGTAATCAAATATTTCAAGGATTGAGTAATGGACGTACAAAAAGGAAGCTGTTGGTGACTTTTTATTTATTGTGTACTTACATCAGCAAATTCTAGCTTACCCATCATAAGCAGTTCTACATCAGTGGGTGGAAACTTGCATTAAGGAACCTAACACTAAATAAACTTTTCTACAGCTCATACAAATGATTAGCAGTAGAAACTCTTCGCATCTGTTAGCAGAGAATGAAAACTTGCAATGCTGCCCTATCGAATAAGAAATAGCAGAAGCGCATCCTTTTTTCATCTTCCTCTTCTAGGCAGCTAGTGTGTTAGTGATGAACGCCGAGGACAGTGTCAATGGTCCTCGTTTAGTAGGATGAGCTCATCACTACAGAGCGGGTGGGAGAGCACAAAAACAGGACCCCTGCAAGAGGAACCATTCGAGTCTGGCAAGGTATGGAGGACATTCTTCAAAGATGGTGCGAGAATTTAGAGAAGTGCGCTAAGCAAAAAACTATGACTGTCAAATTTGTGCTCATCTTATGATAATGTGTGAAATGAACATTAAAGTAAGACATGATTAAAATGCAGAATAAGTACACAAAATTAATTGCTCTATTCCTCTATCGCTACTACACAGAGGCAAATGTAACGTAATAGTCATTTGTAACGTAATAGTAACATGTGTACAGTAAATTCCACATAACGTGACATGTTTCTGTGACGGATACCATAAGGCCATGAAGATGCTGAAAGAGGACTTGATCGATGAAGTACATTATTAAACGTTACAGTACGTTGTTCGTTATAATATCAGAGTTTATATTAGCAAAGGAAACTGCGTGAATGTTATTTTTCGATTAGTGTAAATTATGAACAGTCTTGATGCTCCGCTGTTTGGTGCGGAGTGATGTGCCATAAATTATCAAGCAATAGTTCCCAGATTCCTAAAAAGTCAATAACATGACTTCAAGAAGTGAGACACCGACTTAGTTCATCGGATGCATGTGAATTCAACAATACATTTACTCAATATAAAAGTACTCGTATATTCAAACATTCTATTTGAAAATTCATGTGATGCTTACATGTATTTCGTTGTGAATATTCGACCGAACCAATATTGTTACTATTACAAGCCCTTTTATCTCTGCGTATATTCTGTACCTGAAACCACATCTCTCCCCAATAGATACGCTGCATGACACCTCAATTCGTCTCTCCATAGATGACCCAACACTGCTCTTGCAGCCCAAGCCTCTTCAGACACTGCTAAGGGCGAATCCAGGCGACACATTTCCCGGCACTCGCTGGTTCATACCCTGAACGCAATATCAGAGCGTGCCGGTGACAGCAGCTCGCAGCGTATCTGAGATGATACGGACGCCATCAAGCCATGATATTCATGTGAATGACGAGTACCGCATGTTTGTTTACTGGTTTGCAACATCGCCATCTGTGGATTCTTCTCTATAGTCAGTCAGCGGGGACTCCTCTTATAATGA
>SDVV010014984.1:0-14656 GCA_016164225.1 Gammarus roeselii
CCCCCCCCCCCCCCCCGCCCACGACCATCCCGTCTCAACGATGTGCCTAGGGCGGGAACGCACATCAGGGCAGCGTCAAAACTCATCCGTTCACAATCATTCTCCACTCACGCCTATCCAGTGCACGCTCTCTCGCTACCTTCCTAACGCCATCCATCCACCCAAACTTCGGTCTCCCGCTAGGCCTACGTCCACTCGCCTCTGCCTTCCACACTCCTTTCACGAATCTCCCCTCATCCATCCTCACTACGTGCCCGAACCATCTCAGAACACGAGAACCAACTCTGTCCCGTAACTTCTTCACCATCCCCGTTCTGACTCGAACCACGTCGTTAGCGACACTCCAGCCATGCTCCTCAAACATTTCATCTCGAAAAAAATCAACCTCCTTCTCTCCTCTGCTCTCTCCCCCCAAGTCTCAGCTCCGTACAGCACAGTTGGGACAACGACACCCTCATACAGCCCTCTCTTTGCTTCCATCCCCAACGTCCTGCAGCTCATTACGCTCTTTGGTGCACCCAACACTTTACACCCCTCCTTCACTTGCGACTCCACCTCAGTTTCCACTTGTTCAGTCTTCTCCACATGGGAGCCCAGATACTTGAAACACTGAACTTCTTCCAACAACTCTCCATTTAGGAGGACACTAATACTGCTCGCATCGGCAGTCCTCGAGCATCTCATTACTCTACTTTTACCCACGTTTACTCGAAGCTGAGGGCTCCTTTCACACACTCTACCAAACTCAGACGCCAGCCGACATAGTTTTCCCTCTGAATCCACCACCAGAGTCGTATCATCCGCAAACAGCAACTGGCTCAACTGCCAACTCCGCCCATTCGCTTCCAACAGCTCCAAGCAACGACCCAGCACACTCACGTTCACCTCCCTGACCACTCCATCCTTATAGAGATTGAACAGGCAAGGAGACATCACGCAGCCTTGTCTCAGACCCACTTTCACTGTGAACCAATCACTCGCCTCACTTCCTACTCTGACACATGCTTGGCTGCCAACATAGAAACTCTGCTCCACTTTCAATAACTTTCCACCCACTCCATACAAACGCAACACTCTCCACAGTGCTTCTCTGTCAATCCTGTCGTATGCCTTTACCAGATCCATGGAGGCCCAGAACACATCCTTTCCCTTTGCAAGGTACTTATCACAGACCTGTCTCACTGCACAAATCTGATCGGCACACCCTCTACCACTCCTAAAGCCACATTGTTCCTCTCCAATTGCGCAATCCGTACATTCTCTACTTTTTTTGATCAGCACTCTGCCATACAGCTTATCGATTACACAAAACAAACTGATACCTCTTGAGTTGCAGCATTAACTTTTATCTCCTTTGCCCTCATACAGCAGGACCATGGAGGCACTGCGCCACTCAAGCGGTACCACGCCCGCCACAAAACTAATGTTCATTAGCCTCACCAACCATTCGACAATCGTTATTCCACCCTTTTTTAGGCGCTCAGTCTCAACGTCATCCAAACCAGGGGCTTCACCTCCACCGCCTCCTGCACCTTTTTCCTATTAATGTCCACAGCAAGTATTTCTCCAAAAACCGGCATCCGCGCACCACCACCCATAGCAGCAATGTCAAGCTCTGTCATCCTCGACATTCAACAATTCATCGAAATATTCGGCCCACTTTTTCCGTACCCCACCACTTTCCGTCAACAACTGGCTGGTCTCGTCTTTCACCGCCTTCTTCTTTCCGGTCTCGCCCTTTCTCACCCTCTTAACCTCTTTCCAGAACATCTTTTTGTTCTCCTCAAAATTCTGGCAGAACCGTCTGCCCCACCTGTCATCAGCGTCCTTTTTGGTTCTCCTCACCACTCGCTATACCTCCTTCCTCTTCTTATAGTTGTCATAGGCCACTACCGACTTCGCCTGCAACCACTCCTCAAAAGCTCTTCTCTTCTGCGCCACCGCCAGTTTCACCTCCTCGTTCCACCACTCGCAGCCCTTCCGTCTGCACTTACCCACACGTCGCACGCTACACATATATTTCTCGAACATCTCAACAAGTCATCTCTGAACGTCTCCCATTCTTCCTCCACGTCTTGCAGGCCCTGCCCTCCCACTTTGTCAAATTCCTCCCTCAACGCCCGCTAGAACTCCTCCGCTCTGCTTTTCTCATTTAGGTCACTCACCTTCACAACCTCTCTCCTTCCTCTCGCTCCTTTGTTCTCCTTCCACCTAAGCTCCACTCTCAATCTTCCCTCCACCAGCAGATGGTCAGACACTCCTCCACCCTCTCCTCTCAACACCCGTACATCCAACAGGCTCCGCACCACTCTCCTTGAAACCAGACACAAAATCCTTCAGCGCTCTCTCCACCACTTCACCATGGGCCATCCTTACCCATGAGTACTTGTGGATGTCTCGCTTCTTGAACAGGCTTTTTCCGACTACCAGCTCCTGCTCCATTCATAAACCTATGAGATTTTTTCCACTGTCATTCCTACCAGGAACGCCATAGCTCCCTATCACATTACCCACTACAGCATCTCCCACCCTCGCATTAAGGTCGCCGAGTACAACCACATTGAATTGACTTACAAAACTCTCAATACACTCGCTCAGGTCAGTCCAAAATTGCTCCCTCTCCTCCTCACTCCTCTCGCTACCAGGTCCGTACGCACTCAGAAATACCAATTTTTCCACGCCAAACTTTACTTTTAACCAACATCAATCTTGAGGACACCTCTTTCCACTCAGTAATGCTACTAGCCAACTTTCATCCACGCCTGACTTTCTTCCACTTACCACTTCAAACTCACATTCGCCCTTACCCTTCAACTTAGTCTCACTCAGCGCCAACACATCTAACTTCCTCCTCACAAACATATCACCAATCTCTCGCCTCTTTGCTTCATTCGTACTACAACCACGCACATTCAGCGACCCTAACAATAGGGCTCGGAGAGGCATGAGCCTCTCTTCCCCCCCGCTCGTCTTGCTGCCGCCCCCCCCTTCCCCTCCCCAGGCATCTGTTAGGTTCACGGGCCGCATGGGGGGGGGGGTGAAAACCCTTATTTCCCTTCAGACTCGCCTCTTCTTCACCCTTTACTATCTCTTTTTCCCTCCCATCCTGATTTGCTTACCTTTTTTTACCTCTTTTGCATCTTACGTTAGTTCAAATTTCCTTTAACTCGTCTTAGACTCCTTCTTGACAACTCTCCTAACAGTCGTTGCACACAAACACACACACACGCACGCGCACACAGACACGCACACTCAAGCATATACATATCGGTTCTAACTATTCTCCTTTCGGGTGGCAAATAACAGGCAAGTTGCGCTCTTTCTTCCATGCAACCTGTTTCTACGACTACTCCTTCTTCTTCTCTCCATTCTTGATGTTCTCATGCGTGAAATTTCCTACGCCTTGTGTAGATCTCATGCATGGGATCCCCGTTTTCTTACTCTTCTTCATCTTTTCCCTAAGCAGGTGTTGGAGCGTGTAGCCCGGCACCTTAAGACCTACTGCGGATCCTTGGGGCTCTGAAGTAGGATAGGTAGTGTGTTATTCCTCCTTACTGTCATCCGGGGAGTGCTGGGACCATATGGCCTCAGCACCCTAGGAGTTCCTGTATCTCCTTTGGCACCTGTACATACCATAGACGCTCGCCGCGTAAAGAACCTTGACTTTGCGCAGTAGTAAACATAACTCGAACATTAAAAGAATAATAAAAACAAAGACTAACATGATGCAGCACTATTTGCTGGTTTGACATTCGGTGCCAGAAGGACGATGACTCCAGTGCGCTAGAAAGCCTCGGCACTCTGATCTAATCTCATCTTGCCGTCTTTTAGGAAGAAATTTTACAGAGGAGGCGATTTCTAGCCCTCTCGCCCCATCCCTTATTAGTCGCCTCGTACGACACGCAGGGGTTGCGGTAGCGGTATTCTAAGCCCCCTTTTCCCCTTTTAATCGCCTCCTACGACACGCAGGGGTTACGGTAGCAGTATTCGGGGAAATTGCTACATAAAGTTAAATTCAACGTGGAAAAAGTCGAATTTGTTTTTCCGGTTACAGACTAACCATAAACAAATTTTCGCTGGCTACTGTACCTTGGCCTGTTGTGTGGATTGCTGAGATAAAATACAGTCGCCATGCAACACGAAACAATGTCATCTAAAAAACTGACCCATGTTAGGGTCGTAAGGGATCTATGACGTGACCGTGATCTCGTCCCGGCGGGGCGACTATTTTTTTGTAGCTAATGGCAACAATTATGTTATCTTCGGATAAATGCCGATTGCTTGTTTTTGCCTTTCTAACACTGACCATCAAGCTCTCTAATGGCTGCAACGTGTCCCCAGGTGCTCCGGTGAACCCCTTAAGCAACCAACGCCACGCCCAACTCACTCCCGGCGGTGCCGCCCTCCAATCTGCCCGATCCACCAAACCTACCTTCGCCGCCGCTGAAGATAGCAGTTTCTTCAGCGGGGGCATCAAGCTAGTGGTGGGCGCACTGTTGCTTCTGCTGCTCACCAACATGCTGCTTTACTGGCGGCTCTGGCAACTCGAGGCGATTGTGAGGGGACAGCCTACGTTGAGTGGCGTTCGAGGGCTGCTTGACATTGACCCCGTTCTGCTAGGGTAAGAGTAGATGTATGTACTTACATGGAGGTTATTCGCTGTAGAGCGTGTTGCAGCGTCGCTGCCACATGCTCCACAGCTGCTTCGTTTCTCGTGCACGAGAAACGAGCTTCAACAGTTAAATGTGACATTTATCGGCCACATTTACCCGACGGCAGTGCGTATGAGTGAAGAGAGTTATCTTCACAGCTGTGTCAAGAACACAGCCAAGTTACTTGTCCAATAAATTTTGGACTACTGAATGTTTGCGGCGATTGATGAATGAGATGTACAGTAGCGAAAGAAAATTCGGTTTTGGTTAGTCAACAACCTAAAATATAAATTCAATTTTTCACACGTGGAATTTAACTTCATCTAGAAAATTCTGACGTTATTATATCTGGACTAAGATCGAGCGAAAAATGAAAATTCAAGATTTTTCCCAATCTTCAACCGTAAACAAATTTTTTCGCTCCTGTACGTCGGATTTTTAGTAGTTCCAATGTTTTTAAATTTCATTATTGAGGTGCCTTGCCGGTGAAATGTCATTGTGTGCATCTTGCTGCCCCCTAACAGTTTTGGCAGTTTGAAATAACACATTCTTCTAATCATAGCATGATTTCTCACCGTCATTTTCCTCACAATTTGTTAATTGAAATTGACTGGTTAACCTTCTTGCATCCTTTATATGCGACCTCAGTCCTATCCTATCCCTTTGAGGGATAGGATAAATAATATGATCAATAATGACGCTGTTCTAATTAGAACCTAGATGGTAAAGAAGTTGGAGGGTTGGAGTAGATTAACGAGTTCTGAGGTGTTTTGGCAACCTACTGAGGATAAGAGATGTTGAAAGGGCGATGAAAGCGGAGAAGAGTGGTTGTAAGTCTATAGGGAGACCTAAGTTTGGTTGGTTAGCGTGAAGCTGATTTTAGAACGAAGAGGCGTCAGTGTGAAAGTAGCGAAAGAACGTGCATCTGATAGACAAGGAGTGAAGAAAGCGTATACGCGGCCCTGATGCGCTTCCCTGCTTTTGGCGCTTGTTGGGAAATGGGATGTACGTAGGTGGAAGAGGGTCCGGGAATTATAACACAGCAGGGGTAAACTAGTGAAAGCTGTTTGGCCCTGTTACTGACGACGCTGATCTCGGTCTTCACTCCCAACCAGTGTGTTGCGGAGTCTTGGCCAGACCCATTAGCACTAAATAGCTAAGGTTTGGTATGTGTGCGAGTGTGCATGAGAAGTTTGTGGTGCGTTTTGCAATCGGCCATCCCCCTTCTGGGGGCTTCAGTCTTGCGTCTGTATCTGAACCCGTACCATCAATGCTGATTGTAGTAGCACTTGCCTACTTTTATTGCTTGTCTTCAATCGGTTTGTTCCGTTACATTCGGTACTAGAAGGATATTTGCTATATCGCTTTAGAAGTCTTACTTGAATTTAATATTCTCCCACTATAGCAGAATGGGAATGGGCGGAGCGCTGGGCGAGGCGTGGCTGCAGGTTCTGCAGGAGCAAGAGGCCGCCCACAGCCGCCAAGTGGAGGGGTGGAGGGAACAGGTGGCAGAGGCTGCATCGCTCCTCAATCAGGTTAGTGGACCCTCACAATGATTTGATACAGCACTGGCTGCTGGTTTAACGTTCGGTGCGAAAAGGATATTGACTCCAGTGCACTAGGAAGCCTTGACACTCGAATATAATCTAGTGACCTCCACAAAGCACTTTTCTCTTTGGAAATCATCTGCAATCACTGCATGCAACTGTTGTCGTTAGCCACGAATCGTGTAGCTGCAGCAAGTCAGAATATCTGACGTCTAGCTGCAGCAAGTTTCACTATCTGACGTCTAGCTGCAGCAAGTTTCACCATCTGACGTCTAGCAGCAGCAAGTTTCACTATCTTCCTGGGTTATGCGAATATACCATTCGGCGCGAGAAGGGCAATGGCTCCAGCTCACTAGGAAGCTTCGTCGCTCGAGGGTAATCTGAATGGGAATATACTAAGAAGATCTAATAGTAACAACTGGCTTCTGGGAATATGCTAAGGAGACCTAATAGTTAAATTTGATTGAAAATCACCACTGATAAATTAATACAATTGAAGCTGGTGATCATAATGCATAGGATACAATTGCAGTCTAGTTACTCCATCAGACAATCCTAGATTAACAATAATGGGGTCAATCTCCACCGGACTAGACTAGAGTTTAATAAGTAGGTACAATGGTAACGGTCATTCTTCACTGCCTTGTCGAACGTTCAGTTACCTTTGTGAACAGCTTTGCGCAGAGGCAGTATCGTAACCAATGAGTGCCTAGTGAGTTTGAAAACACCATCGCATACTGCCAGTTTGACCTCGTTCCACCACACGCCACCTTTCCTTCTGCACCCGCCCACACGGCGCGCACCACACACCTTCTTCGCACATCTCAGCAACGCCTCCTAATCCTCCTCCGCATCTCTCAGGTTCTGTCCTCTCACGTTGTTATATTCTTCCCTCAACGCCTGCTGGAACTCCTCGGCTCTACTTCTCACATTCAGTCCACTCACTTTCACTACCTCTCTTCCTCCTCCCACTCGTTTGTTGCCCTTCCATTTCTGCTCCACTCTTAATCTACATTCCACCAGCAGATAGGCAGACACTCCTCCACCCTCCCCTCTCAACACCCGCACATCCAACAGCCTCCCCACCACTCTCCTTGATATCAGCACAAAATCCATCAGTGCTCTCTCCACCACTGCCCCATGAGCCATCCTTACCCATGTGTACTTGTGAATATCTCGCTTCTTGAACAAACTGTTCCCGAACACTAGCTCCTGCTCCATACACAGACCTATCAGGTTTTCTCCACTGTTTTTCTACCGGGAACGCCATACCTTCCTATCACATTCTCCACCACTTCATCTCCAACTCTCGCATTAAGGTCACCCAGTACTACTACATTGAAATGACCTCCAAAATTCTCAATACACTCACTCAGGTCAGTCTAGAATTGCTCTCTCTCCTCTTCACTCCTCTCGCTGCCAGGTCCGTAAGCACTCACAAATATTCATCTTTATACGCCTAACTTAACTTTCACCCACATCAATCTTGAGGACACCTCCTTCCACTCGGTAACGCTATTCGCCAACCGATCACTCAATATCAAAACCCCACCTTCTCGTGCCCAACCTTCCTCCACACCAGACTTTCTTCCATTTACCACACCAAACTCACATTCTCCCTTACCTTTCAATTTTGTCTCACTCATCGCTAACACATCTAACTTCCTCCTCACAAACATCTCGCCAATCTCCCTCCTCTTTTCATCATTCCTATTACAGCCACGCACTTTCAGCGACCCTAACAATAGGGTTCGGAGAGGCGTGTAACTCTCCTCCCCCCGCTCGTCTTGCCGTCTTTGAGGAAGGGTTTTACAGAGAACGGGATTCCTAGCCCCTTCGCTCCGCCCCTTTTAGTCGCCTTTACGACACGCAGGGGTTACGGTAGCACGATTCTACTCCCGACTACGGAGCGCCTTTTTAGTCGCCTTCTACGACACGCGGTGGATACGGTAGCAAGATTCTTACGCCTCGGCTACATGACCTAATTGAGAAAGGGTCGGAATAATTTCAAGTAAATTCATAGGGGATTAGTAACTTTAGATAGCTGGATAATGAGGATTGTTTGATTGCCACTTATGAAGCAGTTTTTTTTGCCATTTCCCAAAATAGGGAACACAAATTAGTTGAACTTTGTTCATCGTCCTGGACGTTGCCGATATGTTATCATTACAACCAAGAACCCTTTCACCATTTTTAAATTGATGACCGTAACTAAAGGCATCTATCTGGTAATAGTGCATTATATTTCGATCACGGGCTGTAAACCCAGTCGTACTGTCGGGTCCTTCTGCTGACACTCATCTCGGACCGCTCTTATGACCCAGAGTGTGTTCTTGTTGTTGCCTAACGTAAGCTCCTCCTGCGATGGAGGAGCCACGGCCAGCGCACGGTCCGAGGCCCGGGAACCCACCGACGTAAGCGTGTTGGGAGTGCTACAAGCCGGTGCAAGGCCTTACTTTAGGCCTGCACTACTGAAGAAGCTGATGCTGTCTCCCGGACGCTTCGACAGATCGCGCACTGATGTCAGATTATAGTGGAGCCTGCCGGGCACCACAAACAGAGATCGGAAGGGACATTCCCCAGTCTGTGCTGGTGTGACTGTAGGGTTGCGTGGTGCCCGTACCTCAGCCGCTACAGGTGGACCCTATCACCCCTGAGCAACCCCAACTTCTCCACGTTCAACCTAGGCGGGTGACTGTGTTCATCTGATACAAGGGCTGTGAAGTGTGTGCATCTGTTTAACTATTGTATGGAGTTTTTAATGAAACATATTTAAGCTTACTCTTTCTGTATTTTCAGCTTTTGGCTATTCGCTTTTTTGTTTTGGGCTTTAGGAGGATCACAATCCGTGATCAAAACTAAAACGCACTTTTACAGCTGTTAACTAAATTTTTTAAATGCAATAGAAATTGTATGAGCGGGTTTTCGTATCACACTTTGGCTCATGATTGAGCTCTGCATATTTTAGAATTCACAATCTCTCATAAAAGTCGCCAAATAAAGTTGGTGCGGTCAATGAGCTTGTACTCTAGTTGCAGTGACCCTGACTCTACAAACTCTGCTCGGTTATCGACTCTTGTTTTTACCCTAGTAAAGCGGGCTGTGTTAATGTGCGCTGTTCTCTACTGTCTTGTTTCCGAGCAGGCGGAGGGCGTGCTGCGGGGGCTGCACAGCAACATCCCCGAACAGCACGCGATCAGCGTTAGGGCGCTGCTCGCACGATTACGCTCTCTCGACCAGCAGCACACCATCGCGCACGCCAACCAGCCGCTTCACCTACAACAAAATGGCGGCTCTCCAAACTACCTCCAGCACCAGGATGGCGAAGACCATGTAGGCGATGGGAGCGTGCACCATCCGCCTGAAACAGAAAATGGCTTGGACGATCGAGGGAATGTGCTTTCTGATCACGGCAGCCATTTTGACCATCACGACCATCTCGACGACGACGACAACCACCTGCGCCAAGCTCCTGATAATGTGGCTAACGCCGCTTCCTAAATGATCTCACTAGTCAAACAATTTCAGAGATTAAGAATTGTATTTTCTTAGTACATTTCTTGATGGAACAACTTTTAGAGGTTCGAACTTAGCTGTGTTTACCTCCCTGCCTGCGCATCATTGCAAAGATGAACCCTTACAACATTGTAAAGCTACTGTCGGTCGTAAACTGATTAGCCTTTTTGAAGGCCTACACTTAGTATTCAACTGTTTCCGTCATTGTGTGGGTCGTTGATCATTTACACTATGCATGGTTATAACTTCACCTTTTTTGATGAAAGCGCCATCAATCGTTAACAAGTGTGGTTCTTCCGAAGAACGAGGCTCGTAGAACTTTGACCAAAACCGTCGAACAATACCATCAATACGCGTGTCTTACTTGCGTTCCTATTTAGTCAATTGAAGCTTACAATAAATATTAGCTCCTACTCCTCCCTCAGTTCATAACTAGTGCTTCACCCCCCCCCCCCGCCCCCTCTCTTATGATACCAACCACGAAGGTCGTGCCAGATCGGTTCTGGGAATCTTTAAATTGACGATGCGATGAGGCAAGTGACCCCAATTGAGCGAATCCTTATCACATGGCGTGATGTCAAAAATTTGTTACCCCCGCCTTGCGGTGAAGAATTTGTTACTCTAACCCCGAGGTGGTTGAAACATTTAGCCTTACGTTAATCTTTTGCTGAATAAGGCTACTTCCTTGAATATAAGAGGGGCACCACCTCTCGTCGAGTAGCGGACCGTTGCTCTGGTTACAATGCTGATTCGTTTCTAAATTGTGCGATGAAAATTTCGGAATGTGATTTGGACCTAGTTTCCACCCGAGTCTTAACGCGAGTCATAGCAGGAATGTAAACGGAATCTCTTCATATTTCTGTTAATATTTTATACTTGCTAATTGAAAACCAAAAGCAAATCAGTTTAATTGAAACATGCGTGCTTTTTATCTTAAAGATAGACCCCCTTAACCTTTTCTCTAGAAGATGTGATATGCAGGAGATATAAACTCTGAGCGTGTTCATTTACCTCTTTACGAAACCATATGCCAGTTTATCATCTTGTGTTTCGTAACGCTTGGAATAATCGCATTTATATTGTTTGATTGTTATTACAGCATTTTCTTCACCGCTATTCCAACTAGTATTTCATTTCTACGGTTTAACTGTTCCTCATTTTTATTGTTCGCGATTTATTCAGCTTAAGATTGTATAGTCTCTGAGCTTTACAAGTTAGTTTTAGACCATCTAATTCCCACCTTTTCAGTCGAGCGAAATTCTGTTGTTGAGGGGCTTATTGAAGGCCTACACACCAGAATAATTTTTTACAAAAATCTGGTTGGTGAAGAGAGCAGAGACATTTTTTAGCTTTACTTTTTTATTTTTTTTAATTGAAGCATGTGCCAGTAGTTACAATATGAACTTACTGCTAGCGAGCCACGATACTTGGATTCTAGCGTGTGAGGTCTCGCAGGCATTGCAGCACCTTTTATATATTATTCCCTTCAAGAGAAGGACTTGCTCACACACTGAGAGAAGCAACCTTAACGCATGCACACTTTCTTCGTAGTAATTTCTAAGTAGATTCATCGCCCGTTCCGCCGTAGGGCAAGTTTTCATATAAGTAATATCATCCGTATGCTTTGAAGCTAACAATACCACGTCCTAGAATCTTGTTCGTGAACTTATTATCTGTTTGGTTGAGTTTAAGTCTACAGCTGTTGAGTTGTCACAGACATGAAGATTGCCACCTTAATCAACGACTGTCGCGCCCTACGGGGGAGCCTAATTATGACTCACGTTGAGGCTCTGGTGGAAATGAGGCCCAAATCAATCGATCAATCCAACTACGTTTAAACCTGCTGTGACTGCGTTTAAACTGCTCTTAAACTCTTGATCTACGCGTCACCTAATTCACAACTCTTCGACCGCCCTACGGGGGAGTTTGCATTAACTTCGCGTTGGGACTCCGGTGGAACATGAAAGCAAATAATAAATAAATGAGGCCACAAACATTTACATTGTTAGTAGTAGAAGTAGTTGCTTCCATGTTCCACCGGAGTCCCAACGCGAATCGCACCCCACGGAGGAGCCTATTATGACTCACGTTGAGGCTATGGTGGAAATGAGGCCCAAATCAAATCCCCCGTAGGGCGGTACATTTACATTTAACCTTGCAGAAATTAACCTACGGGTAATTTTATTTTGAAGGCTGGTGTCATGTGAAATTTGGTTCATATCGTCGATTAATTTGTATTCGACGAATTTCATATCATGTTGCACGAACAAGCACTTTCATTTCAGAGATTAGTGGGGTGTAGACTGTTGATTAAAATAAGGGGTCCGAAGGATACCGGGAGTTCCGACGCGAGGCTGCCAGTTTCTTTATAGGACACACCCCTTTGGTATGATAAATCCAACGATTGACCTAGTATTTAACACTATAAAAAAAAGCTTGGCGCACCCTCGGTGTTTGGAAGGAATCTGCTAGGTAGAAGTGTAGGTCGATTAATGACTATTTGCAAAAATAACTTTTATCAAATCTGTAGTAGTAGTAGTTGCTTCTGGTTTCCACAGGAGTCCCACCGCGTAGCCAATGCAGACTCCCCCGTTGGGCAATTCTATCGAATCTGTTCAAGAATACTCAGGGCTCGCATCCACGGCTAGAAAAAGGTTTCTATGGGGTTTGAGCCGCCCTACGGGGGAGTCTGCATTAACTTCGCGTAGGGACTCCGGTGGAACATGAAAGCAAATCATAATAAATAATCAGTAATGATGCACTCGGTACGGAAACTGATGACTTACCCTAGCCGACCACGAGGGAGCCTACACAAGCTAGGCGGGCCAACTCCATCAAGATGCCTTGCCTGTGGTGGCGGCGTCTTGGGCTCCGGCCCCAGCGAAAGTCTCTCAACCCACCCTGTTTCATCTCCTCGCCGGTGGGGATTGCGCCTAGTGCGCTACCTCTGCGGTGGTTATGAGAACGCAGCCTGTGCGCTACCTCTGCGGTGGTTATGAGGACGCAGCCTGTGCGCTACCTCTGCGGTGGTTATGAGGACGCAGCCTGTGCGCTGCCTAGCCTTCAGAGCCACCGACACTTCCAAGACACCAGAGCCACTACATATACACTGCATTGTTTATCATGGACGAGTGATCAATACAATTTCTCCCCTACAAAACCTCCTGTTCCACATGAGGTTATCCTTTGTATTGTATTTGCTTCTAGTTCTACCGGAGTGCCAACGCGAAGTTAATGCAGACTCCCTCGTAGGGCGGTAGACAGTGTGGCTGAGGGAGATGAACACGCCGCTAGTCTCAATGTTCTGGGGTCCACAATCAAAATTATACCGCACGGGTGGTCATCTGTTAACTGCCACACAACCCACTAAGTTAATTCAGATAGCAACAACAACATTCTACCCCAATGTAGGTCGCTCTGGTGGAAATGAGGCTCAAATCATTCATTCACGTTGAGGCTCCGGTGGAAATGAGGCTTATATCCAATCAAATCCCACCCCTTTTAGTCTCAACACGCGTGTCGGTGGGTACCGCCGGTTTCGGGCGGTGCGTTGGCGCAGTTTCCGCTACCGCAGGTGGAAACCAGGGCTAAGCAACAACATCAACAAATGACTTACCCTACGATCCAAAATCGTATTATACTTTTACTCTCCTCACAAAGCGGTTCAGGTAACATTATTGGTGTCATGAATAGGTAAGATAATTCTAGATTAATAAATGCGCAGAGCTCCAATGGCCGGCACTGGCGGTCATTGGCTGCTTGCGTACATGTGAGCAATAAGCGATCATGATCATTTCGAAAACTTGTCCGGCATAGTCAAGTACGATGATCAACTCATTCTTATGTGTAAACCTCGTCCATTAGATGTATCTAGTTCCTAGGAAAAAATAAGGAAAGCTAAGGATTCCAAAGAATATTTACGTTGTGATGTTTGTTGTATTGTCGTTTTATAATCTAATTCAAAAATTATTTGAATGAGAAGAAGTGGTTATTTATTTTTTATTCCACGTATTTCCCTGTATAGTAGCAAATCTGATGAAAGAAAAAGTTTTGCGTCTTCTCACGATCAATGTCAAATTATGAAAATATAAAAATAATTGATGTGCTAGAGTTTCACTGTAACCTTCAAAGAATGTCTTCCGAGTATTTTTTCATACTTGTCTAATGGAACAGAGTATCTGCTTGTTGATAAATTTGAGCGCACGCAAGAACGTAGCACAAATTTGTCCGTCCCAGTTATGGCACCTAAGCCTGCACGGCACTTGCTCCATATTTATTGATACAGGTACAGACACTAGGCCGCATCCCTCAGAAAGGGGGGGTGGCCGACGGCAAGGCGCACCTCACACCCTCATACGCTCACACAACTTAGCCCTTTTGTGCTAAAGGGTCCGGCCGGTAACCCCGCAACATACACCCCGGGTCACGAGTGCAGTCCCAGGATCCGTTGTCAGTAGCGAGGCCCGACAGTTTTCACTGGTTTAACCCCCGCTGCGTCATAATGGCCCCCACTCCCCACGACCAACCCGACAACGGGATGCCAGGGCGGGAAAGCACATCTGAGCAGCGTCAAAAACAACCATTCTCCACTCACGACTGTTTATTGCACGCTCTGTCGTTACTTCCACGTCCAAGTCTCTCCTTCCAAACGCCTACTTCACACCATCCATCTAAACTTCAGTCTACCTCTAGGCCTGCGACCACTCGCCTCCGCATTCATCACTCTTTTCACCAATCTCCCTTCATCCATCCGAACCATCTCAAAACACGCGAATCCACGCTGTCCTCAAACTTCTTCACCATCCCTGTTCTGATTCAAACCACGTCGTTGGTGATCCGGTCTCTCAGCGTTACTTCAGCCATGCTCCTCAAACATTTCATCTCGAAAACATTCAACCTTCTTCTCTCCTCTGTTCTCCCCCCCCCCCAATTTCGGCTCCG
>SDVV010014985.1:0-14655 GCA_016164225.1 Gammarus roeselii
CTCGCTAGAGAAACGTCGAGTCAGAGGCGACATGATAGAAGTGTGGAAGATTATGAAGGGTAAGGAAAACGTCGACCGAGCGAGCCTTTTCACTCTAGATACAAACGGAGTGACTAGGAACAATGGATACAAAATCGTTGGGAAACGTTTCTCACTCGACATCACGCGCAATTTCTTCACATATAGAGTTGTCGAAGAATGGAACAAACTTCCAGCGGAGGTTGTAAACAGCAATACAATCGAAACGTTTAAGTCGCGGCTCGATAAGTTCTACATAAATCGCCGATAAATAGCTAAACCGTTCCGTTTCCTGTTGTTATAAAGAAATTAGAAATGGCACATGAAGCTCTCTTAGACGTTCTACTTCAAAACTAATTCTCTTGCCATCAAAGGCAACCTAGTTTGGGCCAATAGGCCTCTTAGACGTTCTACTCCAGAACTAACGTCTTGCTACCAAAAGACAACCTAGTTTGGGACAATAGGCCTGTTGTTGTCTTCCTACACTTGTAAACACTTGTAAACATTGCAGGCTAACATTGCAGGCTAATATTGCAGGCTAACATTGCAGGCTAACATTGCAGGCTAACATTGCAGGCTAACATTGCAGGCTAACATTGCAGGCTAACATTGCAGGCTAACATTGCAGTCTAACATTGCAGGCTAACATTGCAGGCTAACATTGCAGGCTAACATTGCAGGCTAACATTGCAGGCTAACATTGCAGGCTAACGTTGCAGGCTAACGTTGCAGGCTAACGTTGCAGGTAGACGTTTCAGGTTGACGTTCCAGGTTGACGTTTCTGGTTGACGTTTCAGGTTGACGTTTCAGGCTGACGTTTCAGGCTGACGTTTCAGGCTGACGTTTCAGGCTGACGTTTCAGGCTGACGTTTCAGGCTGACGTTGTAGGTTTACGTTACAGAAAGTTTCGCTTGTGAATGCATACTAATGTTATAGTTTGATGTTCCTATTGTTTTGACGATATTTTCTAATTCAGTGCAGCATTTTTCCCGACTGATAATTGGTGTCAACTGGTTTTATTTTATTAAAATAAAAGCTTGTATAATATTTCGAGTTCAATAACTCGTGTGGGAGAAACTCGTCGTGTATTATATTAAAATGTAAGTAATTCTAATATTACAATTAATTGAATTCATGACCCTTTCGTGATTTCAGTTTTATTCAATGACTTAATATATATGATTTAATCATAGTCATTATACTGCCTTGTGGTATGTAGATTTTACATTCATCCCGAAGCGTTCAAGTTCACCGAGTCGGAATAATTTATCTCTTCATTAGCATGCTTGGGTTTGAGAAAGGCATGCAAAACTAACTAAACCGGGGAACCTTTTATAATCTCTTCATTAGTAAGCTTGGCTTCCAGGAAGGCATGCTAGCACGACTTTAGCGAGAAACTGAGTTGATCTCTTCATCAGTAAGCTTGGGTTCAATTAAGGCATGTGAGCATTACTAGAGCGAGGAAAGGATTTACTATCTTCACTAGTGAGCTTGGGTTCGAGGAAGCTATGCGAGCATTGCTTAAGCGGGGAGATGATTTAATATCTTCACTAGTGATCTTGGGTTCGAGGAAGCTATGCGAGCATTGCTTAAGCGGGGAGATGATTTAATATCTTCACTAGTGAGCTAGGGTTCGAGGAAGCTATGCGAGCATTGCTTAAGCGGGGAGATGATTTAATATCTTCACTAGTGAGCTAGGGTTCGAGGAAGCTATGCGAGCATTGCTCAAGCGGGGAGAGGATTTCTGTAGTGTGTTATGTCGTCATTAGGTAATTGAATTGGTTTACTTCATATTTTGTTTATTCAGCTGTTCCTTGAGCCGTGTTTTCCGGATTTTTTTCGGTCTCCTGTTGGTTACTTGTTCTTGTTTAGAGTGGGGACATTCTCATTTCCTAAATATGACTCTAAGGGTTGTCCTTTTGTAAAACACACAGGACTATACGAAGCTGTCTAAACCCCAAATACCTGTGCAAGTGAGGTGGTCTCTCTACCCCATTAGGCACAGAAATAGCAACACATTTTACGAAGATACGCATTAACTCTTTACTCTCTCGTGCGCGCTAGTACGCGAATATGCCACAGTTGAATTATGTACTGACTTCATCTTGACATGACTATTATTTTCGCACGCGAGGCCGTGCGAACTTACCTGAATCAACGACGGTGGCGCCCTACGGGGGAGCCTATTATGACTCACGTTGAGGCTCCTGGAGAAATGAGGCTAAAATCAAATCTCAGCGTTGTCACCTGCTGGAATATGGGTTTGTTTGATGAGCTCTAATAATTGATTATGCAGCATTCATCGATGGTTAGATAAACGGATGCATTTCGAATATCAGTGTGTGAATTTTTTAAAGGCATCAATGATATGTTGTATTTGAACATCAAATTTTAGTCTCTGATGAAATAAGTCAGCATTTAGGAATTTGTTTTCAAATTTGATTAGATTCAATCAATGAATGAAGTTTATTTCACAGTGTTCCCTGTATACGTCTGCTCGTCGGTGTTGGCGAACAGTCAGCCGAGATTGGGCAGAGACCTCTGATTGACCTTCCTAAACTTTGATCAGACATTTTTTGAACAAGGTAGCAAATGGACTCCGCAGGTTATTGGATCTGTCCTTTCCCCATCTTCGTGCTGTCGTCAGTTTGTTCCTTCAGAAGAGTTTTGAAACAGAAATCTGATTCTTGTGGCTTGTCGCTGAGGACTTTTGATTGCACACGCTAGAGGGATTGGAAATAAAGAATATTCTTTCTCGGACACGCCCGCGAGACGGCAGGCACAAAGAGACCAATACATCACCGACGTCTTGAATTGTAATATTTCCCGAATTTAAAAAGGATTCTTAGACGTTATAGTATAGAAAGCTGCCAGATAAACGTATATTTACGGGGGAATCTGTATAAGGTTCGATTTTTTTTCCATTGTATCTTGCTTGTATACAAATAAACATCTGTATTGAGACAAACGTGTACCAGCTCTAGAAAACGTGTTGCAATATTTCGGTGTTTGAGATTGCGGCAACATGGAACTAAACTAGACAATATTACCCCTCGTTCCTTCGTACATAATAAGTGATGAACGATGTTACCTGGTGACAGGTAAAAAGAACTCTTATTTTGGTTCAAAATTGCAGCGTTGAACATCATCAATACACTGAGAGTGTGTCGAGTAGCGCTAACACATTCGTGAACGATTCAAGATCCACTCAAATAATATTTGATGATCACTTTTTGCTATATGCTAATTTTGTACAAGTGTGACTTCTAAAACTCATTTAAATTATTGTCCATGTAAGATAACGCAAAAATATCATTGTAAGGTAAATTACCTGTGTGTAAAGCATCTATAAATAACGCAGCGTAGATTTGATTCTAACCTTTCTTCTGTTCTAAACTAGTATTGTTAGCAATGCATGAGATCTCAGGTTTCATAACTCATTTTCCGTAGAAAAGGCCGTGTTAACAACTTTTTGGTTACCGTCCATGTCAACGTCTCAATTGTTTGATTCGTATGAGGTTTGCTGGGATACAAAAACGTAATGGTAATCTCGAGTTAACAATTCCTAGAGCATCGCATGGGAAGTGTATTGCCACTGCATTCTTGTATTCATGCTACTCTTATTTCCTTCCGTCAAATATATAATCTTGTCGATGTTGCGGTTAACATCGAGTTTTGATTCTCAAAATTGTGATAAATTCACTAATAGTCAAACAAATAATACAATGTCAAAACATTTATCCATTGCATTTGACTTATTTCAGCCAGGCACGTGAGCGGACCCAATTCATCTCAATAAATGGTTTCTGCTGTTGCAAGAAAAGCCTAGGACGCGCGTCAACGAAATAAAATAGTTAATTTGGAATGGCTTCATTATTTGTGTGAATGCTAAGAATAATAAAAAGTGGAGTCCGTTTGGATGACCTATACACATGTCCTGGAAGCAACTAGTCTGCGCTATTTTATGAACTTCTATAGCTACATCGGCTTTTGAGTGGGAGGTATACTTTGTTGTTGGAGAATTGTTACTAAAGTTCCGTAATTTTCCGCCTTATCTGGACCACTGACACTGACTGAATTTTAGGTCTGCCTGTTATGCAACAACCTCTTCCGTTCTCCGCTCCTCTCTGGTCAAGTACCTTTGCTCAGGTACGGTCTCTGAAGTCGCTCTGTTGTCTAGTGTAACTCGCTCGATCCCAGCCCATTTCGCAGCCTCCAGAAGCAGAGCTCAGGTCTCTTTTGTTTTATCATTCTGCCAAATGGTGGTGAGCGTGAGACAAATCGCCGCGGTAACAGTGACGAAGATTCAACCCACCAAGGAAAGATGCCTCTCCTTCTTTGCGAACGAAGAGAATGGCAAGATTTACGGTAGAAATACAGTTGTAAACTGCATTGTCTTTCCTGCAGCTTTTACCGATGGATAACAGATTTCAATATTTTCGACTTCATGCTCAGGAGATCATTTTTATATGAGCTCCAAATCTTTTGATGCATGGAATTTAAATTCCAAGTATCTAAGGACCTAGGTCTCTTCTTGATTCTCAGTCTTGGGAAGGTTTATTTGGGGCGAGCCTGTCATTTCAGATCTGTTATAGAAACAATCGGGTATCAAGTTTTTGATTCTGCATGCAATATAAACTACATTGGAATTTCTTCTAATCATCCATCACTGGCAATGATCGCAGAAATTTTATGTTTAGAGAAGACATGTTTGAATTTGTCTAATATCTGATGTCATAACTTGTTGCGTCTCTTCCGATACAATAATTGTTGGTAATAATCGTGGAAGATGGCACATCGACACAAAGGTATTTTGCTAATCCCTTTATTTTGAGTTCTTCAGTCGGATTCAGGTTCGTTTCCTAAATGGCAACACCGGCGGTCCCGTAGCGGGGGTGTTGGGATACTGCTACTGTAACCAACCCCTGCATGTCGTAGGAGGCGACTAAAAGGAGAACCCCGTAGCCGGAGCTCAGAGTCGTGCCACCTAAACCTTTGCATGTCGTAAGAGGCAACTAATAAGAGGCGGGGCAGGGGGGGGCTATGAATTCTCCCCAAAAAAACGGCAAGACAAGCGGGAGAGGAGAGGCTTGCGCCTCTCCGAATTCTATTGTTAGGGTCGCTGAATGTGCGTGCTTGTAGCAAGATTGAAGAAAAGAAGCAAGAGATTGGCGCAATATTTGTGAGGAGGAATTTAGATGCGTTGACGCTGAGTGAGACTAAGTTGAAGGGTGAGGGCAGTGTGAGTTTGGAATGGTAAGTGGAAGAAAGTCAGGCGTGGATGAAGGTTGGGCACGAGAAGGTGTGGTGTTGTTATTGAGTGAACGACTGGCTGGTAGCGTTACTGAGTGGAAAGAGATGTCCTAAAGATTGATGTGAGTGAAAGTAAAGTTAGGCGTAGAAAAATTGTCATTTGTGAGTGCATATGGACCTGGTAGCAAGAGGAGTGAGGAGGAGAGAGAGCAATTTTGGACTGACCCGAGCGAGTGTATTGAGAGTTTCGGAAGTCAATACAGTGTGGTTGTACAGGGCGACATTAATGCGAGAATTGAAGATTCCGTTCATGGCCAATGTGATAAGGAGGTATGGCGTTACTGGTAGGGATGACAGTGGAGAAAACCTTCAAGGTTTGTGCATTAAGCAGGAGCTGGTCGTCGGAAACAGTCTGTTCAAGTAGCGAGATAACCACAAGTACACACGGGCAAGGATGTCCCGTGGTGCAGTAGTGGAGAGAGCGTTGATAGATTTTGTGCTTATTTCGAGGAGAGCATTGGGGAAGCTGTTGGATGTGCGGATGTTGAGAGGGTAGGGTAGAGGAGTGTCCGATCATTTGCTGGTGGAAGGAAGATTAAGAGTGGAACATAGGTGGAAGGGTAACAAAAGGGTGAAAGGAGGAAGAGAGGTAGTGAAAGTGAAAGAGCTAAATGTGGAAAGCAGAGCTGGGGAGTTCCAGCGGGAGTTGAGGGAGGAATAGGACAACGCGAGAGGGCAAAATGTCGAGGAAGATTGGAAAACGTTCAAAGATGCCTTATTGAGATGCTCGAAAAATGTGTGTGGTGTGCGCCGTGTGGGCGGGTGCAGACGGAAGGGCTGCGAGTGATGGAACGAGGAGGTCAAACTGGCGGTGGCGCAGAAAAGAAGAGCGTCTGAGGAGTGGCTGCAAGCGAGGGCGGTGGTGGCATATGACAAATAAAAAGAGATGAGGAAGGAGGTAAAGCGAGTGGTGAAGAGAGTCACAAGGTACGATGATGCCAGGTAGGGTAGACAAGTGTGCCAGAATTTTGAGGAGAACAAAAAGATGTTCTGGAAAGATGTTCAGCGGGCGAGAAAGTAGGAGCCGGTGAAAGACGAAAACGGCCAGTTGTTGACGGAAAGTGCTGGTGTACGGAAATGTTGGGCCGAGTATTTTGATGAATTGTTGAATGTCGAGGATGACAGAGAGGCTGACATTGTTGCTGTGGGTCGTGACGGGCGGATACCGGTTTTTGCAGAGAGACTTGGTCCTGACACTACTAGGGAAGAGGTGCAGGTGGAGGTGATGCAAGCAGGGAAAGCCCCCGATTTGAATGGCGTTGCGACTGGTGCCTGAGAAATGGTTGAATAACGATTATCGAATGGTTGGTGAGGCTACTGAACATTTGTTTTATGACGGACGTGTCAACGATTGAGTGGCGCAGTGCCTGCATTGTCCCGCAGTGTAAGGGCAAAGGAGATTAAAATAAATGCTGCAACACAAGAGGTATCGGTTTGTTATGTGTGGTCGGTAAGTTGTATGGGAGAGTGCTGATCAAAAGGATTAGAGAATGTACGGATTGCGCAATTGGAGAGGAACATTGTGGCTTTAGGAGTGGTAGAGGATTTGCCGATCAGATTTTTGCAATGAGACAGGTCTATGAGAAGTACCTTGCAAAGGGAAAGGATGTTTTCTGGGCCTTCATGGACTTAGAAAAGACATACAACAGGATTGACAGGGAAGCTCTGTGGAGGGTGCTGCGTTTAAATTGAGTGGGCGGATACCCGTCGAAAGCGGTGCAGTGTTTCTATGTTGACAGCCGAGCTTGTCAGAGTGGGATGCGATTTAAGTGATTGGTTCACAGTGAAAATGGGTCATAAACTAGGCTGCGTGATGTCTCCCTGGCTGTTCAATCTCTACATGGATGGACTATTCAGAGGTGAACGCGAGTGTGCTGGATCGTGGCTTGGAGCTGTTAGAAGCGAATAGGTGGAGCTGGCAGTTGATCCAGTCGCTGTGTGCGGATGATCCGGCGCTGGTGGCGGATTCAGAGGAGAAGATATCTAGGCTAGTGTCGGAGGTTGGTTGAGTGTGGGAGAGGAGGAAGCTTTGAGTGAACGTGAACAAAATTAAATTGATAAGATGCTCAGGTACTGTTGATGCGAGCAGAAATAGTGTCATCCTAAATGGAGAGTTGTTGGAAGAAGTTCAATATTTCAAGTAACTGGGCTCCCATGCCTAGATGACTTAACTAGTCGAAACAGAGGTGAAGTTGCAAGTGAAGGAGGGGCGTAAAGTGCTGGGTGCACTTAAGAGTGTAATGAGCTGCAGGGCGTTGGTTGGGAATAAAATCAAAGAAAAGGTTTCATGAGGGTGTCGTTGTCCCAATTGTGCTCTACGGAGCTCAGTTATTGGGGGGGGGGTGAGAGCAGACGAGAGAAAAAGATTGAATGTTTTCGAGATTAAATGTTTGAGGAGCATGGCTGGGTGTCGCTGACAGGTTCACTAACGGATGGTATAGAAGTTGGAGGACAGAGTTGATTCGCGTGTACTGAGATGGTTCGGCATAGGGCGAGGATGGATGAAAGGAGATTGGTAAAAAAGGTGATGAAGGTGGAGGCGGATAGCCGTAGGTCTTGGGGTAGACCGAACTAAGGGTGGATGGATGGTGTGAAGCAGACGTAAAGAAGGAGAAAATTGAATGTGGAGGTAGCGAGAGAACGTGCAATGAATATTCGTGAGTGGAGAATGGTTGTGAATGGTTTATTTTTGACGCTGCCCAGATAAAGCAGGGGTAAACTAGTCACGCTGTCGGGCCCTGCTGCTGACATGAACCTCGGACCGCACTCGAAACCCAGAGTGTGTGTGATGCGCCCTGCCGTTGGCCACCACCGCATCCTGAGGGATTCGGCCTAGTATCTGTATCCGAGTTAGCCTGTACCATATTATGTATTTTATTAGCAATATTGTACACAGAAAATCATTTATACAACTACACACAATTTGCGAAAATGTTTTACGTATGGATCGTGTCTGACTGGAAGGATTAGCTTCTGGCTTTGTGTTGAATTGCTAAATCCCGAGTTGTAGTGATGATACGGTGGTGCAACGTAAGGCAGCCTGATACGCATAAGCAATAGTGGCTAAAGATAGAGAGCCATTCTCCGTCACAGCTGATGCTGTCGAACAGGCGCGATATAGGAATGGTATCTTGCGCAGCGACGAAACAGGTGAACAGTCTATTGCAGCATGATTGCACAGTTTACATGATGAGACTTCTTGCTATACTTTTGATATTACAAGGTATAAATTGAAGGCTCTGTTTAGGCTAGTCAAAGCTCCTAGGGAAACCTAATCCTTACGTACAAACCTATAGATCTAAATCTAAAAGACCTAAAAAATATTCTGATTTCTTAACCCCAGACACCAATCAGAATAGCTGCCGCTATTTGGCAAGAGAGTATTATTTGAAAAATTGAACATCAAAAATACCGTGAGGTTGTTGCACTGGTTATTCATATGCTTCTAACTGGTTACAAATTCGGATACGATTGAGAGAAAACTACAAGATTGTAATTAAAACTATTTCAGTCACGGATTATAGACAAAAAGTCATTTGAGACAGTGAACATGAGTTTGCAAGTTCCAAATTATAACACAGTTGATGTGGATACTGAATTTGGTTTTGGACATATTTTAACGGGGTATTACAATGTTAGTCGAATTTCTTAATCATTGATTGTGTACATCCAGGGATTTTTAGTTGAATTGACCTTGATCAAAGTTTCTGTAAAAAGTTTTTAAACGCGTACTGGTCAATTTGAAACCTATATTGATCTTCCAGTTTCATAATATTCATATTTTTTAGTTGACGATTAGTACAAAAATTGAATGGAAGGCTGTTTATAACTCGAATAACGTTCTATTGCAGTATACAAATATTTTATCAAAAGTATTTTTGTCTGTTCAATACCAGGCTTCCATTACGTAAATTAAGCATAGCTGGAGCTAGGTGAAATGGTTTTACAGTGTGTCGACAGGTCCGGGAAATACTTGAAACCCCCGGGATTTTTTTAGAAGGACCCAGTTGTGCGGGAGAATTCGTGTGCCGTTTTGAAATGAAAACCATCGAGAAAGGCTAGGTAATTAGTATGGCTGTAAGGGTGGTGGAGGCTATTATGGTATAAAATATAATAACGTGGTTCATATATGTCTGACATTAAAAGTGCCTATATAGGCCTAATCATTATATATTTTTGTTAGTAGTCAAAGTGAAACGATTCCTTGTGTAATGCCATTGATTTGATGCAGGTGAAGAGAGAATAGCTAGGTATATGAGGAGATCAGAATAGTTCTAGTTTTTGAAAGGTTGGTTACTTGCATGAATGTGTCTAAATATGTTTTTGATCACCTTACATGTTCGTTTGAGATTTATTTTTCTCTTTGTAGTAAGTTTGTTTAGAAGGTTGAATCAAGCCTGTAACGTGGCTTCTAAATTGTGTATCAGGAACTTCTTGCATCTTGACTTGCAAGAACGATGATAAATGATGATTCCGCTTTTTGTTTGATTTAATTTTACCGGTAATCCTGAGTCTAGTTATGTATTTTGGAGAGACAGTTTTCGTTTTAGAGGACGGCAAGAAGTATACATTTGTTTTACCACAGAAGTTAATTGTATGATAGCTATATCAGTCATTTTCATTTATGATTTCAGGGAAATATTGATTCAGCTTGTTATGCAGTCTTCCTACTGTGACCGCTTATATGGATGAGCGGCCGTTATGCAGCTTCACCGCAGACTGGAAATGAGGCCCAAATCAAATTAACCGCAGACGTACCCCACGATGGGAACTAAAGAAAGAGTATCACGTCACACTTACTCTGAAGAAACTTAGCTGACTGAAAATACATGAATGCCTAAGGCTAAGTGAAGCTTTTAGTTTTTATTATTGAGAACAAGCTTTCATGTTCAAACGGTGTTCTGTTGTCAACTCGTAAAGCAGCCATAAACGTTCAACACGGAACGAAAATGTTATGGACACAAGAGTTCAGAAGAACAGAGACTGGTACTAAAGCTTTCACTATTTCAGGTCCAAATTCTTCAACAATCAACTTGCTGGCATCCAAAATTGCGCTACCGTATCTTCTTTCAAGTAGAAATGCACCACTCCATTGATGTCGATTAACAAGAAACTGATAACTATAATCTTATAATGAAGCCTCGAGCTCAGCATCAACGTTATCATTCTGTCAACAAAACACAAACATAGGTTATGTAGTGATATGTAGCACTGTATTCTCACATTGGTTCATTCTGTCAACAGAACACAAACATAGGTTATGTAGTGATATGTAGCACTGTATTCTCACATCGGTTCATTCTGTCAACAGAACGCAAACATAGGTTATGTAGTGATATGTAGCACTGTATTCTCACCTTGGTTCATTCTGTCAACAGAACACAAACATAGGTTATGTAGTGATATGTAGCACTGTATTCTCACCTTGGTTCATTCGGTCACTTTGACCATTCATTGTTTTGGCCCTGAAATTAATTCCCTTTGAGTTCGAGGAAAAACAAAATTTGTTTAAAAAACATTATTGTGCCTTTGCCGTATTCCCTTCTCCGTTCATCCGTATAGTTTGTTTTCGTTATGTTTTTCTCCGCTAGTTAACCTTATAATGCAATTGATTAGTACTATTTCTGCATTCTGTAAAGCGAGTATTCATCGGCACGCAACGACTGGGAATCTCCTCTCACATCGTCACTTTAAATATACCACACCCGGAACTCGTAGGCATGTATGGCATTGGCCCTCTGACTCGCATAGACTCACTATAATCAACCATTTGCTTTAAAATTATTTTTCTAATGTCTGATAACAATATTATGTGTCATTATGATATTGTGCATATTCATTGCGTGTTTTTAATACACGTTGATAGTTCTTTGGTTGTGCCATGTTCCGGAAACAAAGGAGTACTTATCATTAAATCATTTATTTCCTTCCTCTGACAATGGGTTCTCAATTCTGAAATCTATCTCACGTTCTTCATTATCAAATACACTATTCCGATTCGCGAAACGAATGTTCAAATTGAATTTGTCACAGCTCATCTCTAATGGCCCCGCCGGTTCTTACTTCATGGAGCAAATTATAATTTACAATATGATTATCACTGATCTTTCACAGTCTATTTTGAGGTAAAAATCACGAATATGTAGGGTTGGGAAATCACTATTACATTAGATTGGAAATAAACTAATACGCGAGGGTGTGAAAACACGAATGCACGAGGTTTGGAAATCACGAGAATACACGGGGTTGAAAACTTGAAATGTGCTAAAATATTTTGAAGATTTTAGACATTATATGATGACAAAGGGGAGATTTACACAGATATTAAAGTAAGATGTACCCTAGCGTTTATACACGGTCTCATTTATTTAGTAACATTGTTGTGATGTACTATATATTGTTACTTAATCTGATTTGATAGTCTTGGCTTATCATCATTCTGATTCTAGATTTATTGTAAATATTTAAGATTTTTTTTACAAGAAAGAACATCATAGTGTTTGTGTATGAATAAAGATTTTTTACGGATGAGCGCCCGTTACGCAGCACTGACTGCTGATACGGATGAGCAACTGTTATGCAGCTGTTTCGGTTGAGCAACCACCGTTACGCAGCCGTGTCAGCGGTTTCGGATGAGCTGCCGTTACACAGCCGTGTCAGCTGATTTGGATGAATGGCCAGTACGCAGTCGTGTCAGCCGACACGAAGGAATTGCCTTTACACAGCCGTGTCAGCTGATACGGTTGAACGGCCGTTACGAAAGCCCTGCCAACTGATACGGATGAGCAGCCGTTACGTAGCCGTGTCATCTATCACGGATGAGCGACCGTTAACACTGACCCCAGCGAAGGAGCTTCAGGGTGTCGTAAACGTCCCGGCTATCGAGAGCGGCGTTTATAAGGGCAGCCGGGAAGACAAACTGCATCGGTTTGGCATGCATCTTGTCGACGGTAAAAGTTGAGAACGTAAACTCAACTTTGGGTTATAAATGTGTTTCAAAGTGACGTCATTAATAGTTCCTAGTTGAACAGCGTCTCGTGTGGTGATTGAAGACTTTGCGTCTTCCTTGAATTGGTCTTTGTAAAGCGTCTTTATTATCTTGCCTAACATACACAGATAAGCTACTGAGTGCAGTGCCGACTCCAAGAAGAGCGGCGTTGGTTCCCACTCCTAAAATTCCATAGGTTGCCAAAAGTCTTGTGTTATTTGATTGCTACCTCGGTGCGTCACCAATTGCAAGACTCCGTAGACCACGATTCGCAATGAAAATTGATCCCAAAAGATGAGTCTTCGAATGATTCCGCCTCTCAAGCTATACAGTAAGAAGACCAAAAACAGCATCGCCGGCTCTTTGTATATCTTTCCAATTGCTGGTCTTTCGGCTAATCAAAGTTTGGATGGGCCAATCATCCGCACATGATCCAACTAATCCTGGCTTCCTGTTCGTTGACGATGATTGGCTACAGGGTCTGGCCCTTAGATTGTTGTTCGAGTTCCTTCTCTCCACAATAAAATTGACTCACGTTGATGGCTGTTCTTATGCTTGAAGTGTTCATTATCATCATTGTGTCCACTACTTAACTTCTGCCTATTGCATAAAAAGATCTACGTATAGATAATTGCTGCCCTGGTCGCTCCGACCTCTTTTTAGTTTCTCAAACAGTTGTTTTCATTGTTGTTATAATTTTCCATACAGTCAAAGGAAGTCCTTAGAAAATCGAGCCAGTTTCCTGGATATCGAGGTGACTGTAAATATAAATCATAAGATGTAACTGTACTATGTTACTGTAATAAACTGTATCAACAGTGATTGATAGTCTGTTTCTGAATCCTTTCAAACTACTTTATCCGTTTCATGCTAAGCGTTTATCGTATGTTCATTTTTTCTCCATTTATTTCTGCTTTTTATGTTAATCAGGTAATAGATATTTCCAAAGCAAAAATCTTGAATGAGCGAACATTTGAGATTTGTGATCATGTACTCCACTGAGCGAACATTTGAGATGTGTGATCATGTACTCCACTGAGCGAACATTTGAGATTTGTGATCATGTACTCCACTGAGCGAACATTTGAGATGTGTGATCATGTACTCCACTGAGCGAACATGGCATCATACCCCAAGCCATTTGTGTGAGGAAATCAGAGATAGAATCTCTTTTACAGAACTCCCCAATGGCTTCTACTCATGTCACACATACTCTTTTGAATGTTTTCGCATGGGTTGTTACCTCACTCAACCAATAAATGCTGGTTTCTCACCTACGTAGATTGGCCCATACATTCTTTAAGCATCTCCACATGATTATCAACTCGTACTCTTTCGAGTAGAAAACTGCAATGTTTGTAGTCAGTTTGAGTGAAATTTTAACTGCATGTTCGAGATTAAATGACGTGAGAAATACAATGGGCTCCTGCACTTGCCACAGAAGGGGATCACTCTGAGTCGATTATCACATAACGAATGATATAGTCCAGCATTATCTATATGAGCGTAATGACAATCTTTACCATCGACGAGACATGATAGAAGGTTTTTCATAAATTTGTGCGTCAAATATTATGAAAGAGCACCAGATTTGACCATACATAGATGGATGTTTTTAAAGATTTATTTGCATGTTATGCCGGAAGAAACCTTTCAGTTTTAAAACAATACATGTGTTATGACGTCATGGGAGTAATTATGCATTTATATATGTATGATGTAACATGTATAAACGGTGAGCATGACAGGGCGTCCAACTATCGTCCATTGTCTGCACTGTCTATATTATAAATGTATACGTATAAACGGTGAGCATAACAGGGCGTCCAACTATCGTCCAATGTCTACACTGCCTATATTATACATGTATAGACGATGAGCATAACCGGGCGTCCAACTATCGTCCAATGTCTACACTGCCTATATTATACATGTATAGACGGTGAGCATAACAGGGCGTCCAACTATCGTCCAATGTCTACACCGCCTATTTCAACAAATTATTCGGAAAGATAATCCATGCTGGATTGAACGATGTACGCCTGATGTGCATTTCTGTTCTCCTGCTATCTGACCTTTCTCAGTCTTATAATATTGAAACTTGAAGCATTTGATTATTCTTTGACTTGCGTACGGTATATGGTACGGTAGATATGGATATTTGGTGTTTCGCCACGATCAGTCTCCTCCTCTTCTTTATTTTTGAAGTTTTGAGAAATTAAATAAAACAAATTGGACTAAAAAATGTTCTAATTGCTGATAATGCTGTTTTTCATGCCAGATCTGTAACTTTTAGATATATATGTATATATATGTATATATGTATATATATGTAT
>SDVV010014986.1:0-14655 GCA_016164225.1 Gammarus roeselii
GTACGTACGTACGGACGGATAGACGGACGGACGTACGGACGTACGGACGGACGGACGGACATACGCACGTACGTACGTACGTACGTACATACGTACGGACAAACGTACGTACATACGTACGTACATACGTACGTACATACGTACGTACATACGCACGTACGTACGTACGTACGTACATACGTATATACATACCAACACACATACCGACTAACATACCTTCAGCGGATTTACACTAGTGAAAAAGTTTGGTTATTGACACGTTTTTTTTAACTCTGTTGCTAGTTTATATGGGCGGCTGGCCTTATCCAATCATAATGCTTATAGATATGATTTTTCTTGCGCAAAATGATACCCTACTGCTCATTTGCTGTCCGGACCCATATATTTATACATGAGTTTTTTTTAAGGAGGAGTGGTATCCCAATGAAGTAGCGTTTTGTTGTTTTCCTCTATAGCTATGTGCTTCAAGTAGTGAGAGATAAGAAATGGATCATTCACTTTACAAAAAAAAATTGAGTTTCTTGACTAATAATAGAGACGAGAATTGATTTATATTACGTCATTTGTTAGTCAAAATTGCTATATGAATGAATATTTGAATATCCATCAAATTTATCATTTCAAACTATGAGCAAAAAATCTGGTAATTTCTGTCACCCGTTAACCTACTCTTTGTTCAACTTTTTCTGAAATTAATATGATGCTAACATTGACTGTGCTGTTGAAGCGTTGACAGCTCATGAGCAACGTGTTGATATTTACTTGAAAAATATAATTTGACGTAGAAATCACGTTTTGTTCAAAAAATAGTGCTGTAATTAGATACACATATTGGTCACATCAAATTTGTATAATCTGCAAGGTAACTTGACAGAAAACTGGATTTGTTTTTTTACCGCTGTATTCTCGGTCGGTTGTCGTAATTTTTCCTGCGTTACCAGAGGATGCAAAGGCTTCAAAAGAAGCAAAGAGGATTGCAGCGCCACATTTCCAACATAGATATTGGTAGTTTTCAAGATTCGGTAAAAACAAGTTTTTTTTTGTATTTTGAATGGTCTTATCCTTCACCATTCAATTCAGTCAGGTAAAGTTGTTCAGGTGTCTTATTGCATGTATTTTTACGAACGGAACATAGGCAACAATTTCATCGTCACGTAACGCCTGGGAATATTCTCCCACGTCGTCATCTGAGAGTAGGAAAATGGCCTTTAACGAAAGCCAAAGGTTAGACGTGCTCGGATTATAGGCAGTAGCTCTCCGACTCACGCTTACATCTTCTGCTACCCATTGTACTAGGCTGGCTGTCAATCATAATTAAGAATTCTCCTCTAATAAGAGAAAAGATCCAATCACATATTTAGTGTACGGTAAACACACTTTGATGGCTCTTCGGCTAGTTGTGTCATGCTCCGTCATGTGCCGCCTACTTGTGTTCGGCTATAAGAGTGTGATGCACGGCCCCATTAATCAAGTTACACATTTTGATGCATGCATACATTTTGATCCGATGGTTTAGCTTAACATTAATATTTTTTGGATTCCTAAGTATATTTATGTAATGAAAAACGATTGTTTTACCATCCTCTTCCACAAGCCCACACTACCCACCGTTTTTTAGCCTCCTCCACCAGCCAACATTACCCACTGTCAATTATCCACCACCACCAGCCCACATCAACCCTCGTCTACCATCCTTCCTCAGCCGACATTACCCACCGTCTACCATCCTCCTTCCACCGTCTACCATCCTCCTGCCATAGACCCCATCAACCCACGTCTATCATTTTTTTTTCAAACCAACATCACCCACCGTGTACCATCCCCCTCCCCCAGCTCACATAAGCCACCGTCAACTATCATCTTCCAACACACCACATCACTCACTGTCGACTGCCGCCTTCATCTACAAATACCACATTACCCGCCGTCTACCGTCCTCATCTAGAAGTTCACATTGCTCGTCGTCTACCGTCCTCATCAGCAAGTCCACATTACCCACCATCTATCGTCCTCCTTAACCATTTTGTCACCGCTAACGTTCTTCTTATTCCGATGTACTATCGGTTACAAAGATATACCTTATTTTTAATTTTGCGTTTTATTTAAACTTAGTTTAAATCAAATTGTTTTTTTAGTTAGGTAAGTTTTTATGGGTATAGGCTTACACCTAAGCGTCTGGAGGAAATACAAATGTGTGAATACATGCTATACAACACATAATCTCGGTGCAGGGATGTCGTAAGCAAAACGCGAAATTAAAAATAGGTTCTCTATCATTGTAACCGATAGGACCTCAGGTGCCACCGTCCTTCTCAGAGGCCTCTTTGCTGCCATCGTCAAGTCCACAAAGACCATCCATTCACCCGCCGCTGCCCCTCATCTACGACTCCTTACACCCTTTGCCTCCCCACCTGCCCTCCCTTAAGCCACCCACCCCCGCTGTTGTTCAGCTGGTTCGTGTTCCAGCGGTCTTGGCGCGGCTCCTCACAGGCGCACACCGCATCAACATTCCTCGCGGCCTCTCAACGATATTTCACTGCTCCACTGTACAGTCGCCAGCATCCTAGCAGGCCGCTCGGAGGTCGGTTCAGTAACACTGCCTTTAATGGATAATACACGTCGAATGATGAACAATTGTTGGTTGGTGTTAACTGATGTTGATCGACGTCCGTCTGAAAGGACGAGCTGCATTCGACAGACGAGAATGTTAACCCACTGACGGCATTTTCTGTGGTAGTTTCTGACCGTCGTACCCGGATTGAGTACGAGTAGAGAGGCTTCATTATGTTGGACCGGCGGTCGGCGCACCTTTGTCGGCACACCGACACTTTCCAGATGCCGTTACTACCTTAGCTCTCAGCACCTGAGAATGTCTAAGCCAATACACAGCATATGACTCATTAGGAAGTATTCATGGAAACATGTTTATTGGATTGTAACTATCTAAACCGGTCGGCTTCACCGTACACTTACTAATTAAGATCTACAAGCACCTGCTGCTCGGTTGCACCGGTTGTGTTAGTGAATATTCCGTCAACGGAGTGCCAAACAAGCATAGAATTCAATGAAACTGTTATTAACACAATATCAGAGTCTAATGTTGATAAAAATAAATATTGTCATTTCTTTTAACCTGCAAAAAGTTCAATTAAAAGAAAAGTTCTTTTCTACTCGGAAGTCCAGGGCAGGAATGAACATTTTACCTCTGGTGCTCTAATAGGTACCGAGGGCTCCGACAAAATACTGATTTTAAAATGTTATCATTTCCAAGCCAATCAACGTTTACATGTATTCTTAACAGAAAGTGGTTTAGAAAGACAGGGACATTGCAGCATAGATACCCTAATTACAGTACATGAAACAAAATCAGGCTTCGCCACCAAAGCGGCACTAAACCGCACACACACAGAGATGTGCCACGAGAGAGATTCGATAAATGTTTGGTGAAAGGGTTCTCTTCATAAGCGCCAATTTGCGCAGGCTCTACGTTCACGGATCTTATTCCATTGGATTTCTCTGTAGAACTTGAAGAATATCACATACGCTTTTAGACTACACACAATAATTTCGAACTGTAGATGAACATCACATATATAACGTGCTTACATACAATTGAAGGCATCAGGTGCAGCTGGAGGAAGCTTGGACGTACCCTGGGTACCCACAGCTCAGGCCTCCGGGGTACCAATGGAAGCTTTGGGGTACTTGTGAACGAGCTGGAGCACCGTGAAAGCTGTCTGGTCTAACGGCAAAAAACTCGGGCCAGTGAAAGACCTGGGGTAACAGCCTAGGGACTTGGGTAGAAGTTTCACGACTCCAGTCTCCTATTTTTTTATCGTCGGGTTATCAGTTTCATAATTATTCAGTCGTAAATTGAGGACGAGCGAGGCCGCTTGAAAGTGGCACACCTCTAGTCAGTCCTCAAAGGAAGCTATTCAGAAAAATACTATATCTCTACTTCAGCAACACGTCAAATCAGAAGGGGAGTAATACACGGTATACTCAATATCAAATACTTTAGATTACACCCTAAAACATGCAAGCTGAAGCAGGGTTCGGCAACTATACGAAACCCTGGAAACGAGGGACTCACCGGAAACGAGGGACTCATCTGACATATACTCGTTACGATTATGAAAGCGGCCCACAAGGGCTATCTTAAATTGGTGTGTCCATACGGAGTAAATCAACCCTTAATGATACCGCGTTGATAAGTTACAATAATGCTTGCAATACTATTGCAAGCATTCAAAAAAAGCCCAGACGGGGCATATTTATTCAGAGTCACTTGACATAGACTCGTTACATGCTAGCGCTACGGGCTCTAACACAATTTGGTTACACAGAACATGACTCATTACATAATTCCTCGGATTAATCGCTTAGGATCCGGCGTTGATCCGGCATGGCTAACCCTATTACTCAGGCTCCTAACACAATATATTGACACACTGAGCGCACTTTAACGGATAGGATAGTAACCTAACTTGGAAGCGTCTTAACCGGGAGTATGACGCGCAGAATCCTTGAGTCCGCAGCGCGGTATGCCCACGTGCCGTTGTAGATGCTAGACGAACGTTTTCTTGGCACACTACAGTGCCGTAGCTCTCCGATTGGTACCGAAGGGTGCCGTCGTGAGAACGTGCTGGGATGTTATCGCGTGGGAGGATGCTGTGTCGACGACGTCTGATTATGGGTCGACAACGTCTGCAGACGACGTTAAACTCCCTAGTATGTTACGGTTGGAGCAAAGTAGCACGAGTCACTGCAGACGCTATTTCGAAGATCTAAGGCTTGCACAGTCCGATGCTGCAATTATTCAACCTAAACACTCGTTGATAAGGACTATTATCTTTAACCTAGACAAGTACATTACAACAGCGAGGATTAAGAACGGCGAGGACTAAGAACGGCAAAGATTTAAGAACGGCGAGGACGGAGGAACTACTTTACGAAACAGCGAGCGTCGGAAGGCGTGGCTAGGCGGTGGAGCAGCTCTGTCAACTACCTCACATTGTACCCCGTCTGAGTTCAGGTCTGGCCTTTTATGTGGATTAAACGGATGCGGTGAAGATCGCGCGAAAAGTCCGCCAACTCGATTCATCCAGTTGCTTTCTCATGGAGCCTGTTGCGAGGCAACGTCTAAGCAGAAAGGGTCGGCGTCTGCTGACTTTTGTCTTGGGTAAGCATCCCTTTAATGGGATTTGTGAGAAGCATCCTGCTCGAGCATGCTCGGACGCTTCGTAGAGTCTACATGTAGCGTGTGATTGACCCAAGTCTGAAACGACGGCTTATGTAACGACGATAGGTGACGGAGGAAACATGGATGGGGGATTTGAATGGATCGCCTAATGTTCCTACTTTAGTGCATCCCATGTTTCTATTGATAGTAAGTTCCGGGCGCTACACAGCATCATGAATTGCAGCAACCGGCAAAGCCATTGCATGGAACACCGAATGCAATTACAAACATTTTATTATCCTTTCCAACTCCAATTCTGTTTAACTCATGTAAATGGGTTGGTAGGTTTACAAATGTTCATAATTTGAAATCAGGAAGTGGTTTTTAGCAGCCCGTATAGTGAGAGCATGTGTTATCTGCTAAGTCGTTGCTAAAAGACGATCTTCGGTAAAGCAGATAAGCAACGACGTACAATTTGAATAGAAATTCCCCGCAATCGTTCAGAGGGACAAATAACGACACGTATTGTTGCACACATTACTGGCGGGACAATATATTTTTTTTTCTTTTTTTTTCGCAACGTTCAAACCCATGATCTCTCATAAATCCCAGTCTCTCAGAAAGGAAAAAAAATCTTTGTGCGGACCACGTTTTGCGTGTAGTAGACAGCACCCCAAATCGTTTAAAGACTCCCTAACTCACGTAGAAAGAACCCAACTGTAATTCAATTCACGAATTTTGCCATTCTAATAACTAACACCGTAGATGTTACAGTTGTGCAGTTTTTATGAGTTCAGGCTGTCTTTACACGAAATGTGTATGACTTTACACGAGTTGCCGGTCTATTTTTGAACCCCGCAAATTCACGACTTGAGTTGCCGGGCTGTTGAATAGGACTCTTCACTTTTCATGAGTTGACGAAAGTTTCTTGAACCCCGTTACTCTACGAATAGGACTTTACCCGAGTGACCGGACTGTTGTTGAACCCAGCTACTTCACGACTAGGACTGTATGCGATTTTTTTTGCTGCAGCGTATTCGATTCCAGACATAGAGTGCCAATTCAGGAAAAGCGAATAAGTGCATCTAAATCTAGATAAGGTTCGTCCCCGATCCTGTAGCCATGGATCCACGTGGACCTTTTCATTCTTGATTTTGGGACAGTTTAAAAGTTGTATTACTTTTCACCTACTTTCTTATCGTCATGTCAACATAAACGACAACCAAAGATGATTCATGAATGAAAAAAAATAACCTCGCTCACAATGAATTATCTTGAGCGGGTGTTCAAGGAAGTATTGCTGGGAGGGTTGCTTATGGGCAGAATTGATTCCATTTGATTTGGTTTGGGATTTTTTTTTCGTTAAAGAAAATTGTATCATTCACTCGTACAAGAATGATTTAGTCAGGGGATCATCAGACTGAACGCCTGATTTGGATTGACTTAATAGATAATAATGAAACGATGTCACCAAGAATAACACAGGTTGCGCAGAGTATTGTTTCTGTGATGAAGTATCTCGGTAAGGTCGAACAGTCAAATGGGATGGTAAGTATAGCATTGCGAGCTGTCATGGTTCACACCATTGTTGCTCATCATGACAACGTCAAAGTTGTCGTGCAATTTCGGCAGGATATCCTCTTAGCTACCTCTTTCTAGCCCAAACGGATCATCGTAGCTTGAGCAAGTTTAGTGACTACTTCAAAGATTCACCCCGGAGACTCATGACCAATTTATTAATAACTAATAATAGCTTGTCATTATCTCATATATATTGTGAAAAAATAGACACGTTGATTACAAAAATTACATTATTTAGATGATTATGGAAGCATTTGTTACAATTGACATAATTTAAGGGCGAGATAACATTGGATTGTCTTGAAGCCTTGCAGCCTGGCGAGGATCTCTGAAGACCTCTCGCGCCTGGCTACTGGTGAAAACTGTCTCCGGGAGCACTGCGTCACCATTCTAACCAGCCGCTGAACCTGTTGCTCATATCGTACTGGTGCCAACCTGCCGTGAAAAGAATAGCTTTTTGTTGAGAACACTATTTTCACAGAACGAAATGTGAATGTATGGTTGTGAGGGCGTACCTGCATGATAATTCATCGAGTGCTGTGTGTACAAATAAACGTGCATACAAACACAAGTGAACATCCCCTCTGCATAGATGTTGGCGCCAACACTTCAAACAAAACAGCTGCATTTATTTTGCATATGGAACATTTTACTACTTTTATCATTTGATAATGGGCATAGACAAAATGGATTCACATTCAAACTCTGCTGTCACTTATGAGCAACTAAGCACACGCCTCCTATTAATGGGTTTGATGCACAAAACTAGATTATTATTTGCAAATTTTACAGTCATTGAGCTGCTCTTCCTATTACTTCAAATTCCTACACTTCAATTGTTGACATTCGGAAGAAGCGAGAATTATAACTACTGTCCCCGTGTGTGTTACAAAACCACTCTGCTTCCTAGTTTGTCGTCAAGGGATTAGATTTATTTTTACCATATTATCGAGGGAATGTTTCCAGGGTCTCGAGTTTCCAGCAGCATTAGAGAGTGTACCTGACAAGTTCATTAGTGAGTCGCTCCATCACCGCTGCCACCGGCACCGCCAGTCACTCTCATTGAAAACGATTAACGTTTTTGCCAATTTAATCGCGTTATCCGAGCCGCTTATTTAGACCGCAGGACTGACGCTGGTGCAGCATTTGCGCTCCTCTAATTTCACGCGGTTTCGTGGCCGCTCCGACCAATTGAGACGCTACAGTTGTAAAAGATTGCATCGTCAAGGAGATGAAAGGAAAAATCGCTCTTTGCAACAATACACGTCATATTAGCTTAGCTAATGTTAGCTTAGCAAATGTTAGCTTAGCTGATGAGCGAATCGACAGTAAATTGGTGGTAATAATGCGTTTTATATTCCAAATTCCACATTAATATGTCACACTCATTGCATGTTGAGGAACAACGGTTACAATCCTAATATTGCTTTGAGGTAGATTTTGTTTACCCTTCTCAATCGTACGGGGAGTCGGGCATGTTAAACCCTCGAAATATTTTGATACCTGCTGATTGCAGTCGAATCAGTTAACAAGCGGTGCCAGCATGGCAATAAGTAAAATATTCTCCTCTATGACCTTGTTGGTTATCTAGCTTTTGAAGATTCGTCATGAAAAGAGTGTAGGGCTTAGACCATTCGGATTTGATTGATATAGTATCGCCCGACAGTCTTATAAATAATATGAGACCGCACGGAACGTCTTTTTAACCGAACACTTCGTTGTTTCGTAGAATAGTCGGCATCCTGCGTTCCACAAAAAATCAGGTGTATGCGGTGTCTTGATGACAGAGCCACAACGCGAGTCGCCATTGTTGTGACGGGAACAATTTCAAGGAGTCCATTTGGCGGTCTGTGAAATAAGTTCTAAACTTGTTTAATTAACAGGTCTACGGCATTTACAAAGACAAGCTATTATTCAGCAAATGTTCCAGGTTGTCTCCTGACCGCAGCAATCAACAGAAGTGAAGTGGCGGAGAAACATTCCTGGTAATGCGGCTCAGTTCGAGTCATTAACTGCACCTCTGGTCACTTGGATATGTGTTCCTTCTTACCAGTGCGACGACACCACGGTCTGTTGGGGGCTTCAGGTGTTCTGGCTCACTCTTTCTAAAGGCAATTATACGGTACTTGTTACCGTCTGCCGGCCTGACGCACGAATAACTTGTTACCTTGACCACCAGATTTCCCAGCTGATGATGAACCTTCTAGTCTGGAAGGGCTTCCTCATACAAGCTACCTAATACTAAAGCAAACATGGAAACAAGCTGGCGAGGCCTTTTGTCATCAAAATTGTATTATTACATTTGCCGTGATTCGTTCATTCCGTAATGTAATTGATCATAAACCAATTGTATCAGCAGCCTCGAGAAACCTGTCTTATGTGATAATCTTTCACTGCTCAAAAAATGATATAATAAACGATTTTTATTACATTATATATAGATTGTCAGAATTGGTTCAAAGCAACTCTTTAATCGAGTAATGATGATACAGCGGTCCAGTGTAGTGGGGCACATACGTACAGTGAAGTATATACAGATACAGGTGCGGGCGCTGTAGGACGAATTCCCAGAAAGGGGAGTGGTCGATGGCAGGACGTGTCTCAGACTCCTCTCATTCACAACCATATTTCGTTCGCTCCTATTCACTGCACGCTTTCTTGCTACCTCCACACTTATTTATCTCCTTCCTAACGCCTGTTTCACGCCATCCATCCACCCAAGCCCTCTAGGCCTACGTCCAATCACCTCCGCCTTCATCACCCTTTTAACTAATTTCACATCATCGATCCACACCCTGTTCCGGAATCATATCAGCACACGTGTATCTACTCTGTCTTCTAATTTCTTCACCATCCCTGTTCTAATTCGAATGTCATAGTTATCGATCCTGTCTCTCAGCGTCTCACCAGCTATTATCCACAAACATTTCATCTCGAAAACATTCAGCCAACTTTCTCTCTACTGCTCTCACCCCCAAGTTTTAACTCCGTAGAGCACAGTTGGGACACCTACCCCCTCATACAACCCTCTATTTGGTTCTATCCCAGCGTCCTACAGCTCATTACACTCTCCATTCACTCAACATTTTACCCCCCACCTAAACGTGCGACTTCACCTCAGCTTATACCTGTTCAGTCTTCTCCACATGAGACTTCAGGTATTGAAAACACTGAACTTCTCCAATAACCTCCGCATCGACATTCGGAATAAATAGTATACAGTGTATAATTGATAATGATTTTTTGAGATTCATACAATATATTTATTCAACTTCCTCTAAATCGAGTCCGCTTCTGGTTGCTTCGCCTTAACTTTATAGATCAAACATATACGACCCATTGTGCTTCTGAATGTTTTCTCCCACTTCACTAAAGGGGAAACTCGATCTAGTAAATATCCTCATTTGATTACATCTCTTAGTATCCGATGCAGTTATTTAATTCACGATTATTTCCCAGACAATTGTTAAGCTCGTGAACGAGGTGGAGCAAACATTTTATATGCATGATGTGAAACAATCCTTTTCGAGTGATTGACACTGATTTGTATAAAATGAAAACAATAGCCTAAACAGACAAGAAAAGAAAACTACGTACAACGGAAGACCATTATCACATATCTGCTGAATGAGAAGTGTGAGGGTTCAGTGATCAGTGAACTATACACCCTCAATGATACTGTTTGAGTTCATACTCAAATAGTATCATTGGGCGTGAGGGTCTATTCCCTCACGCAGTACAGGGCGTGAGGGAATAGATACTATACTAAGAAGGCAAAAATGAGCATCAGATCATTCGAAACTGAGAAATTAAACGACTCCTTGCTCTGTCATAAACGACTCCTTTCTCTGTCATAAACGACTCCTTGCTTTGTTGTAAATGACTCCTTGCTCTGTCATAAGTCTTTAAATAGCTCTAATCTGATTGACCATCGATGCCACACATTAAAGCAAAATGATTTATTTCAGGAAAATATTTGTTTACGATTGTTATTGCAATAGTTGCATAAGACAATACAACATCGTACTTACGACGTCATCACTAATTTTCTCAGTTTAAAAGTTTAGTATGCTTCTTTACTTTTGTTGGATTGAAAAAAATCATTATCTGATTATACCGCGTTTTAGAATACACAAATAAATGGAATATTGCACTGCATCTGAACTCTACAATACCCTCTTATGCCACTAAGAAATACTATATATACCTTCTTATGCCACCTTGAAATTTTCTATAATACCCTTTTGTGCAACTATGAAATACAAAATACCCTCGCATGCAACTTTGAAATACTGTAAAATACCCTCTCATGCAACTTTGAAATACTATAAAATACCCTGTAACGCACCTTTGAAACATTATATGATGCCTACTTATGCCAGTTTGAAATAGTTTATAATACCCTCTCATGCAGCTTTGAGATACTTTGCAATACCCTCTTATGAAACTTTAAAATACTCTATACTACCCCTTTATGCCACTTCGAATTACTCGAAAATACCCTTTTATGCTATTTTGAAATACTCTGTAATACCCTTTTAGGCTACTTTGAAATACTCTATACTACCCCTTTATGCCACTTCGAATTACGTGAGAATACCCTTTTTAATGCTACTTTGAAATACTCTATAAAACCCTTATATGGCCGCGGCCATGTGGTTATAGGTGTTCGTTCGCCGTGGCTAAAAACTTAGCCACTCTTTGAAATACCCTAGGGTGGCAGGTTACCGGCCGCCTTGGTCGAGGGGTTATCGTAACCGATCTCAGTGCTACCTTCTGGTGCTGCAGGTCGCGAGTTCGTGCTCCGGCATTGACACGGCGATGTTGTGGAGGAGAGATTGGGCGCCACCTTCCTCTGTGTCAACCTAACTTAGCCACCCTCCTTATTTGAGGCAACGGCGGTATAACAGTATTATTATTGTTAAATAATTTATTTTCTTCGTCTTGCAATATGTTTTTAATTTTCTACTTCTAATAGAATAAACTTCATGTTTGATTGCGCTCTTTGAATTAGCGAAGCGAGAGATTAAAATGTATTCGTGACAGTTCATTTAATCTCTGTAGCCAATTTGTGCGGCCGGCTTGTACTTAATGTTGCAAAATATGAGTTCAGAACACGTGCAATTTACAATCTTCTAAAAGAATATTTCTAAGTAGGAAACACATGAGCATGGAATCGACAAATTCAATTTGAATTAACTGGGACGAGAGTTCAAAGTTCAATTTTAATTCGAAGCAGCTCATCTCCAGGGGTCGCCTGTTTGGGTTTCATGAAGAAGATTATTATTTACAATAGTATCATCAATGTTCAGACAGAAAACGTCTATTTTGAGAAAATAGTCACGACTACATATCGTTGGGAAAACCACTCACACGCAGGGTGGAAAAATTACAAATACATTGGGTGGAAAATAACAAATTGATGGGGTGGAAAATAACACGTACGTGGGGTCGGAAACATGCATGCACGGGGTTAGAAAGTCCCGAGAGCTTGGGGTTGGGTAATCGAAATGTGCTATCATATTGTAACGAGGGGCTACATTATTGAACGATTACAAAGAGGTGGCTACTCGACATGCATAATAAATAAAAATGTAAATACATCGTAAGAAACACATACGGGCTCACATCATTGCAATAGTGTGTTCATCGCTGCCGTAATGCATTCAAAATTGATATAAATACACATGTATACACATACATAGATATATACATATACACATCCATACGCTCGTACATACATATGCCCATATCATCACCGCATTCATTCCGATCACTCACGCACCTGCACACATACGCATATAATTTCAAATACGATAACAATATATACATATATACACACGTACATACGTATACATACATACACCTGCACACGTACGCATATAATTTCAAATACGACAACAATGTGTCTTTAGCGTCAATTATTGAGTCGAATTTTCCATTCAAATAGGGAACACAATTAAAATTGGTGAATATTCGAATGGTAAAATAGTGCAGGGCAGAGGTCAACTGAGCATACCCCTACTCGAAAAGACAAGGCACTATGTCTGTTTCTATGTAACAGATTGTTACTTCAAATAATGGTGATAGACTATTCATCGAAAAGACTGATAACGCTCATTGTTCATAATAAAACGATTAAAATTTCAAAAATCATCGACAAGTATTATATCATGAGACATTGATGGCAGAGTATGTGCAAGAATTGATACGCACGTGATCTTAAAGTGATATATTTATTTTACACTGTTGACACGTTCAAAGTATAAGTTGGCAAATGAACGTGAGAATCGGGAGTGAGTAAAATCTTACAACCGAAGAGGGTTAGGGTTGGGCTAATGCTTACTGCTCCTAGGCCCTCCCGCTGCTCCCATATACATCCCCCGTACACACATGTGTATGCATTACTTCTATCGTAGACATGACCTACGGTAAGGTGTTGTTGTCAGCACTATCATAATTGCATGCGTCCAAATACCCTTCTTCCACTTTAGATTAGCTTGTTTGCTACTGGCTGCTTCTCCGGTTATAAATTACATTGTCGGGTCACATTAACCGAGCCGAGCAGCCTTCTAATCTGCGCATGTCTGATCCAGATGGACTTGTTATTTTATCTCTATAATATCCTCTTATGCTACTGTGACAAACTCTATAATACCCTCCTATGCCACTGTGAAATACTCTATAATACCCCTTTATGCCATTGTGAAATACTCTATAATATCCTCTTATGCCACTGTGAAATACTCTATAATACCCTCTTATGCCACTTAGAAATACTCTATAATACCCTCTTATGCCACATAGAAATACTCTATAATACCTCCGTATGCCACTTAGAAATGCTCTATAATACCCTCTCATGCCATTTTGAAATTGAATTCTGTCTATCGCCTGACCATTCCACTACTCTCTGAGGATTCATGAGGCAGTTAAATTAATTTTATTCGAAGCTTTCTCATCGGGTCTCGCTTTACCTCGATTGGAAGATGTTGTCAGGGTCACATTCCTCCTCGAGTGGCAGGTGTTGTTAGGGTCACATTCCTTCTCGAGTGGCAGGTGTTGTCAGGTTCACATTCCTCCTCGAGTGGCAGGTGTTGTTAGGGTCACATTCCTCTTGTCAGAGTCCCATATCTCCTCGAGTGGCAGGTGTTGACAGGGTCACATTCCTCCTCGAGCGTCAGGTGCTGGCAAGGTTAGATTCCTCTTCGAGTGGCAGGTGTTGTCATAGTCACATCCCTCCTCGAGTGGCAGGTGTTGTCAGGTCCTCATTCCTCCTCGAGTGTTAGGAGTTGCCAGGGCCTCATTCCTCCTCGAGTGGCAGGTGTTGTTAGGGCCTCATTCCTCCTCGAGTGGCAGGTGTTGTTAGGCTGCTGATTTTCTCACGAAGCTCGCTGGATGGCCTGAAGATGTTTCCAATCAAACTTTTCGTCAGACATCATCAAAGGTGATCGCAGGATTTTGCAGATAGATTAGTGCAGAGGCCTGACTGGGGATATAATTATTCGTCGAACGAGTGCTATAAACGGCTTATTACATGTCGAGCGAGTGCTATATACGGCTTATTATATGTTGAGCGAGTGCTATATACGGCTTATAATATGTTGAGCGAGTGCTATATACGGCTTATTACATGTCGAGCGAGTGCTGTATACGGCTTATTAATTGTTGAGCGAGTGCTATATACGGCTTATAATATGTTGAGCGAGTGCTATATATGGCTTATTATATGTTGAGCGAGTGCTATATACGGCTTATTACATGTCGAGCGAGTGCTATATACGGCTTATTAATTGTTGAGCGAGTGCTATGTATGGCTTATTATATGTTGAGCGAGTGCTATGTATGGCTTATTAAATGTTGAGCGAGTGCTATGTATGGCTTATTATATG
>SDVV010014987.1:0-14655 GCA_016164225.1 Gammarus roeselii
ATATATGGAGTACAATAATTTATATTCTAAAATTGGTCATGAGAGAAGTGCAACGAAGACGAGTATTTAAATATAGATTCGAAAAAAATATGCAACATGAATTCCTAATTTTGTAATCGATAATCTAAACTACTTCAAATATTCTCTATTTTTTGCAGGATTATACACAAAATTTCATTCGCCTTAACGAGTTAATCATCATACTATTGTTTGTTTTACGAGCGTATTTCAATTTCCTTTTCCGACTATCGAAATCAGTCAAGCGAATTGAAAGTGAGAGCTTTTTCCACCTCATGACATCAACAGTATTTCGAGTAATTTTATTCGGTCAAGTCTTGTTATTACGAATCGAAATAATAGCTACATTTGAATAAACACAAATATGTAGATAATAGAGGCGTCAGCAACTCCGTTCAACTACATCATTCTGATTAAGTAGGGATGTTTAGCACCCAAAGAAGGAAAAGGGCATCTTATTTATCAGTTTTTGAAAACGGTTTACACGGGTAAACATTTAACACATAACCCCAATTTGACTTCCCTTTTCTATCAATGTTTGGAAGCAATCAGGCAGTACAGAGCCGTACTTCCGCCAATCTAGTATAATATGATGAGCATGCCCATGTTCACTGAATATTAGGTTAGCTTCAATAACTGCATGGGAGCAGGCAACTCTGGTACGTCTTGTGGTGACAGGACTAACGAAAGTAGTTAAAATAGGGCCGAAACAGCCCTGGAGATAGGAGGGCCGAAACAGCCCTGGAGATAAGGGGGCCGAAACAGCCCTGGAGATAGGGAGGCCAAAACAGCCCTGGAGATAGGGGGGCCGAATCAGCCCTGGAGATAGGGGGGCCGAATCAGCCCTGGAGATAAGGGGGCCGAAACCGCCCTGGAGATAGGAGGGTCGAAGCAGTCCTGGAGATAGGGGGGCCGAATAAGCCCTGAAGATAAGGGGGCCGAAACAGCCCTGGAGATTGGGGGGCCGAAACAGCCCTGGAGATAAGGGAGCCGAAACAGCCCTGGAGATAGGGGGGTCGAAACAGCCCAGGAGATAGGAGGGCCGAAGCAGCCCTGGAGATAGGGGGGCCGAATCAGCCCTTTAGATAAGGGGGCCGAAACAGCCCTGGAGATAGGGGAGGCCGAATCAGCCCTGGAGATAAGGGGGCCGAAACAGCCCTGGAGATAGGGGGGTCGAAACAGCCCTGGAGATAGAGAGGCCGAAACAGCCCTGGAGATAGGGGGGCCGAAACAGCCCTGGAGATAAGGGGGCCGAAACAGCTCTGAAGATAGGGGGGCCGAAACAGCTCTCGAGATAGGGAGCCGAAACAGCAATGGAGATCCTATAGTCGAAACAGCCTTGAAGACCCTATAGCTGAAAACGCCCTGAATACCTTATAGCCAAAACGGCCTTGTTTTTTTTTATTATTGTTCACTATTAATAATGGTTTGTAAATAGGATTTGTAAAGGGTAAGTATTATTGTATGATTTATTATTAGAGTTTATTTAATTGACATATCCACAAGAAATGTTAGCCTGGTACAGAGCAGGTTGACTGTATGTGCAGGATTTAATTCTTTTTTAATATTATACTTATATAATTATTTATATATCTTATTATTTAGTGTTGCAGGCAGGGCTGTTATTTCAATAGCTATTTATTGCTCGAACATTAACTTATTTAGGGTGTTTTTTAATGATGTAGATACCGTGGTGATGGGATGTCAACTTGCTTTCACTGCTCGATCATTAACATTGTTAGGTATGTTGACCTGAAATGTATAGTGAAATACAGTATTGTGTAGGTTCTTTGTTATTAGAGAGCAAAAGCTATAATAGTGGATTAAATCCAGCCGTTTTTTTCTCATTGTATGTATGTATATATTTTCACAGTTACGTCGGTACACATCGTCATTCATGATACAAATAGAAGGCGCTGCAATTATACGTTCACGTATTTTCAATTCGGATGACTGAGGACAATTAAATTTATATAGTCAGGTTTAAAATTATTCATTTATTCCATGGTTACATAGGAACATTTACATCAACATATTAGGAACATTTTCATCAACAAATAATAGTGGATTAAATCCAACCGCTTTTTTCCCCATTATGTGTACGTGTATTTTTTCACAGTTGCAGTACACCTACAGTAACACTGTTGGCAGTTACAGTATATGTACAGTATAACACTGATACAGTCAGCCATATAGTAGCAGTCAATTGGAACGCTACCACTTCCTCGCTAGCGTAGCGGTAAACCTCTATCCATCACGGTCAGACTCAGATGCTAACTCGAGACCCCCCTCCACTCGACACCCCGTCTAATAGCGAGATTTCATCTCCACACGTCAATTTAGGAATCATTCATCACTTACCGTATGTGTTCCGTTCGAGGTTTCTATACTTGGAGCTGATGAATAAAGATCCCTTTAGCTATGAGAGGATCTGTCAGCGTTATTTATGATACAAATAGATGGCATTGCTTTTATAAGTTTACGCATTTTCAATCCGTATGCCTGTGGACAATAAAACATTTATGTTCAGGTGTAATTTTTGTATTTATTGATTTATTACATGGTTACAATACATATAGGATCATTTACATCAACATATTAGGAACATTTGCATCATAAAATAAAAGTGGATTAAATCCAAGCGCTTATTCCTATTGTATGTATATATTTTTACAGTTACGTTAGTACACATCGTTATTTATGACACAAATAGAAGGCGGAGCCTTTATACGTTCACGTATTTTCAATCCGTATGACTGTGGATAATGAAACATTTATGTTCATGTTCATATTTATGTAACACAACATATTAGGAATGTTTACATCAACCTATTTTCAACATATTATACCATCTTAGAAATATTTACATGGTCACAACGTCTTAGGTTCATTTACAGAATAAAACCTGAAGACGTGGATGTGTTTTCGTCATTCACGCGAGTGTACTTTCCGAAGACGGCAGCACCCGGCTTACGTCTCTTCCATGTTAAATCCTTGTTTACATCGACATCATCATCCAAGACACATCGCTTTCTCTTTTAAGTGACGTTAGGTTCAACTTCTGTAGAATTTTCGGGAATGTCAGGATGGCCATAGGCTAGAGTTGGGCACGGGTCAACATAGTAGCTCTTATTTTCAAAATTATGGAGGCAATTTTTTATAGTGCGTACAGCTTGAAGCTGGCATACTTGTGCGCGAATGTTGTGTATGGTCTCAAAGTGTGTGTATGTTTTCTGGTTATGAATGTCTCTCTATTGTTCATGTCTGATTTTGGCTTGTGTCTGGTAATTGACACTCTCAGCAGCTGATTTTGTTGCATCGGACTCAAGTAACATACTGTAAAACTTTGGTTGCAAGCAAATGATTTCACTCGGGTAGTCGTTATCATTTTCGCTTTTCAGTAGTCCCAACTGATCTTTCTTTGTTTTATCATACAAGGGATGATTTTTTGGGGTAGTTGAAGAATTCCATGTATTCAGCCAGAGGAGCTTTACGAATTTCCGTCTCAATGTCGGTCACACCTTTGAACTGGGGCAGCAACGAGTCTGTGTCCGAGTAGATGAGCGTGAAATTGTCACCGTATTTGGGTTTCAGAGTGTCATAAAAGAAGCTGTAGACTGTTGCTTTAGCTTTCTTAAGCACGTAGAACCCAATTTGGAGTGGGTGTACTATTCGGGCATTTTTCCTACAGTAGGACACTGTCATCTCAGGCAGTGTAGGCAGCAGTCAAGTGGAAGTATCACGGTTCCACTGCATCGCTAACTCAGCGGTAGTAGAACTTCATCAATCCCTAAAATTGACTCAGACGATAACTCGAGACCCCCTCCATTCGACACCGCCCTCTAATTGCGAGATTTCAACTCTACAAATCAGTTTACATTACCAATAATCAATCGCCGTATATATGCCATTCGCTATTCAGTCTGCTTTCTGTTTGGAGCTGATGAAATATATGTATATATCTACGATACCTTAAAAACCCGAGCGTCATTTCAATTGCAGGATATTTACCGCCTTTTCAATGCAAGGCAGTAGGCGTTGTATCGCAATTCATTGCAAGCATGTTGCATGCAATTTCGTTGCTAGGCATTTGAGTTAAATTGAGGATATTTTGAACAAACATTTATAGGTTATATCTTATTGGTAATAGATTTAGAACACATATTTAGTAGGGAATTACATGGGTTTATCATTTATACGAGAACACAACTATTCACTCAGAAAAGAAATCGATGGGAGCAACTGTACGAGAAGTAAGAAATGGCTTCGATTACCCCTCTGGCCTTATCTTGATCGGCGGTATCAGAGGCACTCGTTGGCCTCTTCATCGGTGATAAGCACTATTTCTCGGTTGAAGGTGTCGGTTCATCATATTGGTGTAGGATTTATCATCTGGGTGTGTTTATTTCTCCTGTCTATTAGTTTCTAGACTTCTGCCTGCCCATAGTACACATTTTAGATGAATAGATACCTTTGAGAGTATTGTATTCATCACTTCAATACCCTTCCATGTAACCAAAAAGTTGTTATTAGACATCAGTGACTTCCTTCTCTACACTTTTTTTTTTAATTATGGTTACATGTTTATGACATCGAATCTTTTCAAGATTTTTCTTGCTGAAGTCGGCATTCCAATTCGGTATATTTCCGCAGATATCCGAAATATACCTGTTCCTTCTACTACTCAATCGTTTGAGACATGATTTTCTCTCTTCATGTTTCATTTCCATCAATTTTGAAACTAAGTCATATATGCATTTGATTTTATTGTGCAATTTCATATACATGATACCGTTCATATACATGATACCGTTTTATTATCCCATTTGATAATTCGGTTCCTTTAAACTTTATCAGGTTTTTCTTCACATGAGGTTTTCTTGATATCACTATCACACGTTTCAATATCACTGCTACTGGGTTCCATTTCACTTAATGTATTACATGTTTTACACATATTTTCCTTATTTTCCAGATTGTCTAAGGTTTGGGCGTCTCCTCCCCCCAACACGATTTAACCATTTTTACCCAATCTTCATACATACTACGTTTGAGTGTTAGTGGCAACGCCCTTTCTTTTCTGCTCGCCGCCTGTTGATCATTTACTATCTCGTTATTTTGGAAACCCAGGTCCGGTTTATTATGTTCTATAAATAGGCCCTCTGCATCCTTAGAGTTTGTAATTTCTCTTTAATTTTTAACGGTAAAACCCAAACGTGGAACTTAATTTGCTTAATTTCATCTCCGCAGTGCAAATAACACATACCCCCGTTGTTAACCTACACGTCAAAATATTTCCATATCAAGCTTGGCGATATCCTTACACAACAAAAGCAGACAGTTTACTGAATGAGAACAAACCCTACCATGATTTATATGAACTTAAATAGGCATATACAGGACGATGCCGGCACCGTTGCTGTCACCATTTAGCCACGGTCGGTACTGGCACCATGTAGACACATACACACATTTTTTGTATGAATATGCAGACTCGGTCAACATCTGTAGCATTTTACTTCTGATTTGAGATTTCTAATACAACTAACCCCCTTTCTTTTGCTACAAGATATTTAATGTGGTTCACGTTTTGCGTCATGTTAGGTTTAAAGATCTATTCATTCTCTTTTAACCTTACCAATAATTATAGATTTCTTATTCAACTTACGTGCTCACGTATGGTATTCAGTTATTGACTTGTGTTTTATACGTATATAAACCTCTCTACATAGACTGTACATTTGGTCTATCATTTACAGTTTGAATACACTCCTACAGTTTTGATCTAGCAAAATTCATCCATTTTCATGCGTAAGTTACATCGTTTGTATGATTGTTATAGGTATTCTCATATGATTCTTGATTACGCCATGAATTTAACATCACTTTTAAATGTTATACACACCCATCATAACCTAGCCTAACCTAACCTTATGTATAGTATTCAGTCATTGGTAAACACATATGAAGCCCTCCACACGGTTCTTCATATAACTTACACCTAGTTCCTTTTACTTCGTGGTCACTCATGACCCATATTAGTTCGCAGATAGGCCCATTTTCAAACTTAAATGATTTTGATATTACAAGCTATTCCTAATTGTTTCCAGTTTCACACAAACGAACACTTTGTCTCCCACCAGGTCAACCACATTTACTTCAATATCTCCTGGCACTACAACCTGTGGCGACTTGCACCTCTGATTTGCCTTTTTCTTCCCTGTACCTTGCATATTCTTGACGATAACGTCGTTTCAGATGTCGCCACATATTACTTGTGGATTATAGAGCCCCATCACCCAATTACTTTCAAACAAACGGTGACTCAAGCTATACACCATCCTTCCAGAACAGGATCTCAATGACGACTGAGCAAGATTTGATCCGACTCTGATTTTATATCCTATCAATCTGTATCACATCTAGATCTTTTACCCCTGATAGGTTTATGACAATGTTTATTTTGTGATGATTGCCACTTTGAACGTCGTTTTATTCCTTGAAATGTATTTATCTATCGATTTCGACAATTCGATGTTACCTCCGACTGACTGTAATTCATTGCTTAACCGTTGAGTTCTAGATAATATAAACATTTGATAAAGGATATACATGACTTAATAGTGTTTGTATAGTACTATTTACAGATCTTGCTGGCAACATCAATGCTTTCTACCTCGTGGTTTTGATTTGAAACAGCATGGTTCGTCCATTTAACCCTATCCATCATCACTATGTTTCAGTTTCCTCTCGAAATCCTTCATATACTTCATCATATCTTTGATGCGAATACCAAAGACTGTTCCATTCCCGTGAGTCCACAAATTTATGTCTGTTTCTTCGTGATCTTTAATTATTCGAATCTTCGCCAATTCAAAGTACTGTCGATCTTCATCCGAAAGAAATTGTTGCATTCGATCCAGATTTTCTTTTGTTCATGGGTAAACATTTTTTTTCCACTACCTCAGCCTTATTACACTTGTGAAGGTTTTCTGCTTGGATCATATCAATTTCGAGATTTACCTTCTTATTTCCTTTGAACTCTGTTGCATACTACTGAAATGTATCGACATCAGTCACCCAAATCCTGCTTAATTAACTCGTCATCCATATAAGAATAGTATGCCCCACTCTTATGAATCTTTTTCTACGCATTTGTAGATAAGTGTTATTATCAACAATACTAAATATTTGTTCGAACCAAGCCATATCATCGGATATTTTTTCATTGAACACACGTAAACAAATTTTTGAGACGTGAACATTCATTTTGTTTATTCTAAGACGACACGTACGTCTCCACTTGATCTCAAGGTAACACTGACTCCAATTTCGGTATGCAGCTAGCTATTATAATGGCTCTATTATCCCCCAAAAATGGAAATTTAATTGAAATTTTGAATTTATATTGTGTTACACATTTATTTTTACTCATGGAACACGAACATACGTTTGAGCATACACATGCACATACACAGTTGATGACCTAGGTGAGCAACGCTAGGCCTAATGTTTTGCAAAAAAAAACATGTAATCGCATTATAATAGCTAGCTGCCTACCGAGATTGGAGTCAGCGCTACGTTGAGATCAAGTAAAGACGTACGTGTCGTCTTATAATAAACAAAACGAATGTTCACGCCTCAAAAATTTGTTTACGTGTGTTGGATGAAAAAATCTGTGAAGATGATATGGCTTGGTTCGAACAAATAGTTAGTACTGTTAAAAATAACACTTTTCTACAAATGCGTAGAACAAGAATCTTACGAGTGGGGCATATTATTCATAAATGGATGACGAATAATTTAAGCAGGGTTTGGGTGACTGATGATGATACATTTCAGTCGTATATAACAGAGTTGAAAGAAAATAAGAAGGTAAATCTCATAATTGATATGATCCAAGCAGAAAACCTTCGCATGTGTAATAAAACTGAGGTAGTGGAAACTAAATTGTGACTAAGAACGAAGAAAATCTGGATCGTATGCAACAATTTCTTTCGGATGAAGTTAGCAGTACTTTGAATTGAAGAAGATTAGAATAATTAAAGATCACGAGAATGGAACAGCCTTCGGTATTCGTATCAAAGGTATGATGGAGTATATGAAAGATTTTGAGAGGAAACTAAAACATAGTGATGATGAGTATGGTTGGATGTACGAACCACGCTGTTTAAAAACAAAACAACGAGGTAGATTGCATTGATGATGTCAGCAAGATATGTAAATAATACTAATAAAACACAAATAAACTAGGTATATCCTTAATCAAATGTTTATATTATCCCAAAACTCAAAGGTTAAGCAATGAATTGCAATAAAAATACATCAATTCAGTCAGTCGGAGGTAACATTGAATTGTCGAAATCAATAGAATAATACATTTTAAGGAATGAAACGACGCTCAAAATAGCGATCATCACAAAATAAACATTGCCATAAACCTATCTGGGGTAAATGATCTAGATGTGGTACAGATTGATTGAATATAAAATCAGAGTCGGATCAAATCTTGCTCAGTTGTCATTGAGATCCTGTTCTAGAAGGATGGCTTATAGCTTGAGTCACCGTTTGTTTGAAAGTAATTGGGGTGATGTGGCTCTGTAATCTTTGGCTAAAAGAAATAAAATTGAACGAAGTTAAATCCACAAGTATTTTGTGGCGACATCTGAAACGACGCCATCGTCGGGAATTTGAAAACTATGGGAAAGAAAAAAACAAATCAGAGGTGCAAGTCGTCAGAGGATGTAGTGCCAGAAGATATTGAAGTAAATATGGTAGACCTGGTGTGAGACGAACCTGGTGTGAGACGAAGTGTTCGTTTGTGTGAAACTGGATATAAATATGAATTACTTGTAACATTCAAACTATCTAAGTTTGGAAATGGGCCTCTCTGCTAACTAATATGGGTCGAAAGTGCCCTCGAAGTAAAAAAAACAAGGTGTAAGTTACATAAAGAACCGTGTGGAGGGCTTCCCATGTATATATCAATGACTGAATATCATACACTAGGTTAGGTTAGGATAGGTTTTGATTGATGTGCATAACATGTAAAAGTGATGTTAAATTTATGTCAAAATCAAGAATTAAATTAAAATACCTATAACAATCATACAAACATATTAAAATGGATGAATTTTGCTAGATCAAAACTGTAGGAGTATATTCAAACTGTAAATGATAGATAAAATATACAGTCCTAGTGACGAGGTTCATATACGTATAAAACACAAGTCAATGACTGAATATCATACGTAAGCATGAAAATTTAATAAAAATCTATAATTATTGGTAAGGTTAGAAGAGAATGACTAGATCTTTTAACCCAACATGACGTTATAACTGAACTATTTTAAATATCTTGTAACAAAAGAAAGGGGTTAGTTTTATTAGAAATCACAGATTAAAAGTGAATTGCTACTGATGTTAACCGAGTCTGTATATGCATACAATAAATGTGTGTATGTGTCTACATTGTGCCGGTACTAACCCTAGAATGGGTACATGGTGTCGGCAACGGGGCCAGTTTAGACCCTGTAAATGACTACATGATACAGGCAACAGTGCCGGCATCTGCCCTTGTATATGGTTACATATGGTATCGGCCTCAACTCTGTAAAAGGCTACATGGTGCCGGCAACGGTGCCGGCATCACCTTTGAATATGCCTATCAAAGTAATTATAAATCGGAGGAGGATTTGTTCCCATTCAGTAAACGGTCTGTTTTTGTTGTGTAAGGATGTCGCCAAGTTTGGTAAGGAAGTATTTTAGGGAAGAAAATATAGTTTGGTAAGGAAATATTTAACGCCAAATTTTTGGTAAAGAAATATTCAACGCCAAATTTGGTAAGGGAATATTTAACGCACAGCGGAGATAAAAGTAAGCAAATCAAGTTGCACGTTCGGGTTTTGGCGTCATCTCAAACGATGTCATTATCTTGCGTATGATAATATTAAAAATTATCGAGAAAATACAAACTCTTAGGATGCAAAGGGCGTATTGATAGAATATAATAATAAACTGGGACTGGGTTTCCAAAATAACGAGATAGAAATTGATCAACAGGGTGCAAGCGGAACAGAAAGTGCGTTGCCACTAACACTCAAACGAGGTGTGTATGAAGATTGTGCTAAAATGGCTAAATCGATTTGGGGGAGAAGACTCAAACCTTAGACAATATGGAAAATAATGGAAATATAGGTGAAACTTGTTATACATTAAGTGAAATGGAACCCAGTAGCAGTGATATTGACAGGTGTGATAGTTATAACAAGAAAATCTCATGTGAAGAATAACCTGGTAAAGTTAAAAAGAACCGAATCATCAAATGTGATGATAAAACGGTATGATGTATAAGAAGTGTTAAATTTTACAACAAAATCAAAAGTATTCCTGACTTGGTTTCAAAATTGTTGGAAATGAAATATGAAGCGAGAAAATCATGTCTCAAACGATTGAGTGGTAGGAGAATTAGGTATACAGATACAGATACAGACACTAGGCCGCATCTCCCAGAAAAGAGGGTGGCCGACGTCAAGGCGCACCTCACACCCTCATACGCTCACACTCACACAACTTGGCCCTTTTGTGCTAAAGGGTCCGCCGGTGCCCCCTCATCATACAATCTGGGTCACGAGTACAGTCCGAAGATCTGTCGTCGGCAGCAGGGCCCGACAGTTTTCACTGGTTTACCCCCGCCGCATCATAATGGCCGGGCCACCCACACCCACTACCATCCCGACAGCGGGATGCCAAGGGCGGGAAAGCACATCAGAGCAACATCAAAATCAACCATTCACCACCTTTCTCCACTCACGCCTGTTTATTGCACGCTCTCTCGCCACCTCCACATTCATGTCTCTCCTTCCCAACGCCTGCTTCACCCCATCCATCCAGTCAAACTTCAGTCTACCTCTAGGCCTGCGACCACTCGCCTCCGCATTCATCACCCTTTTCACCAATCTCCCTCCATCCATCCTCTTCATGTGCCCGAACCATCACAGCCCACGCGAATCCACTCTGTCTTCCAACTACTTCACCATCGCTGTTCTGATTCGAACCACGTCGTTGGTGATCCAGTCTCTCAGCGTAACTCCAGTCATGCTCCTCAAACATTTCAACTTGAAAACTTTCAACCTTCTTCTCTCCTCTGCTCTCACCCCACAAGCCTCAGCTCCGTAAAGCACATTTGGAACAACAACACCCTCATACAGCCCTCTCTCTGCTTCCACCCCCAACGTCCTACAGCTCATTACACTTTTTAGTGCACCCAACACTTTACATCGCCCCTTCACTTGCGCCTTCACTTCAGTTTCCCTTAGTTCAGTTATCTTCACAGGGGAGCCCAGATACTTAAAACACTGAACTTCCTTCAAGAGCTCTCCTTTTATGGTGACACTAATTTTGCTCGCATCGACAGTCCTCGAGCATCTTATAACTTTAATCTTACCCACGTTCACTTGAAGCTTCCTCCTCTCACACACTCTACCAAACTCAGACACTAGCCTATATAGTTTCTCCTCTGAATCAGCAACCAAGGCCGTATCATCAGCAAATAGCAACTAGCTCAACTGCCAACTCCACCTATTCGCTTCCAACAGTTCCAAGCTACGACCCAGCACACTCACGTTCACCTCCATGACCACTCCATCCATATAGAGGTTGAACAGCCTGGGAGACATCACGCAGCGTTGTCTCAGTCCCACTTTCACTGTGAACCAATCACTAACCTCGCTTCCCACTCTGACACATGCTCGGCTGTCAGCATAGAAACTCTGCACCGCTTTCAACAAATGTCCGCCCACTCCATACAAACGCAAACCCCTCCACAGCGCTTCCCTGTCAATCCTCCAGATTCTCCAGATCCATGAAGGCCCAGAACACATCCTTCCCTTTGACAAGGTACTTTCACAGACCTGTCTCACTGCAAAAATCTGATTGGTACACTCTCTACCACTCCTAAAGCCACACTCTCCGTACAGTCTCTTATCCTTTTGGTCAGCACTCTCCCGTACAACTTACCAACCACACATAACAGACTGATACCTCTCGAGTTGCACCATTCATTATTATCTCCTTTGCCCTTATATAGCGGAACAATGCAGGCACTGCACCACTCACTCGGTACCACGCCTGCGACAAAACACAAGTTCAGGAACCTCACCAACCATTCGACAATAGTTACTCCACCCTTCTTCAGGCACTCGGTCGCAACACCATCCAAACCAGGGGCTTTCCCTGCTTTCATCACGTCCACCGCCTCCTGCACCTCTTCCTGGTAATGTCCGCAACAAGTTTTTCTTCCAAAACTGGCATCCGAGCACCACCACTCACAGCAACAATGTTAGCTTCTCTGTCGTCCTCTACATTCAACAATTCATTAAAATACTCGGCCCACCTCTTCCGTGCATCACCACTTTCCAACAACTGCCGGCCGTGTTCATCTTTCACCACTTCCTCCTATCCGGTCATTCTCTTTCTCACCCTCTTCACCTCTTTCCAGAACATCTTTTTGTTCATCTCAAGGTTCTGGCACAACCGTCTTCTTCACCTGGCATCAGCGTCCGTTTTGGCTCTCCTCACCACCCGCTTCACTTCGTTTCTCCTCTCAAGTTAGGTATATTTTGGGTATATTTTGTATATCTGCAGAAATATACGTAATGGGAATGTCGGCGCCAGCAAGAAAAATCATGAAAAGATTCGATATCATGAACATGTATCTATAATTGGAAAAATTAGCATAGAGAAAATAGCTAACTAAATTCTAAAAACCAGTTTTTGGTTACAAGGGAAGATATTGAAATGATAAATACAAAATTCCCAAATGTGTACGCAGTAGTCTAAAATCTAATAGACCAAAAAAAAAACAGCTGATAAATTGTACACCAATATGATGAGCCGACACCTCCAACCGAAAAATAATGCTTAGTCAATGATGATGAGCAGACACTTCCAACCGAGAAATAATGCTTATTATCGATAAAGAGGCTGGGAAGTGCCTCTGATACCGTTGATCATGATAAGACCAGAGGGGTAGTCGAAGTCATTACTTACGTTTCGTACAGTTGCTCCCATCGATTTCTTTTCAGAGTGAATAAATATGTTCTTGTATAAATGATAAACCCATGTAATTCCCGTACAAATTGAGTTATAAATCTATTATCAATAAAATATAACTTATAACTAGTTGTAGGCAATATCCAAAATTTAACTCAAAGGCCTAGCAATTAAATTGCAATTATGCAACATGCTTGCGATGAATTGCAATACAACTCCTACTGCCTTGCTTTGAAAATGCGATAAATACCCGGCAATTGAAATGACACTCGGTGACCTAAGGTATCTTTGATTTATACAAATATATCTCATCAGCTCCAAACAGAAAGCGGACTACATCTCGGATGTAATATATACGGAGATTGATTTTTATTGCTGTAAACTGACGTGTAGAGATGAAATTTCGTGATTAGAGGGTGGTGTCGAGTGGAGGGGGTCTCGAGATATTTTCTGAGTCAATGACTGTGATTGATGTGGTTCTACTAGCGCTGAGTTAGCGATGCAGTGGCACCGTGATACTTCCACATGACTGCTGCCTACACTGCCTGCGATGACAGTGTCCTACTGTAAAAAAGTGTCCGAATAGTATACCCTTTGCATGTTGGGTTCTGTACATGTTTGATAAAGCTGAAGCAAAAGTCTACAGCTTCTTTTATGACACTCCAAAACCCAAATACGGTGACAACGTCTCGCTCATCTACTCGGACACAGACTCGTTGCTGCTTCAGTTCAAAGGTGTGGCCGACATTGAGACGGAAATGCGTGAAGTTCCTCTGGCTGAATATATGGAAAGAAAGGAGAGCTGGGATTACTGAAAAGCGAAACAGCTAACGACTCACCGAGTGAAATCATTTGCTTGCAACCAAAGTGTTACAGTATGTTTCTCGAGTCCGATGCCACAAAATCAGCTGCTAAGGGTGTCAATTACCAGATGCAAGTCAAAATCAGACATGAACCATACAGAAACATCCATAACCAGAAAACATACACACACGTTGAGACTATTCACAACATTCGCGCAGATGTATACCAGCTTCAAACTGTACGCACAATAAAAATTGCCTCAGTAAGTTTGAAAAGCATTTTTTTTTGACGCGTGCACAACTCTAGCCTATGGCCATCCTGACGTTTCCAAAAAATCCATAGAAGTTGAACCTAACGTCACTCAAAAGAGGAAGCGATATGTGTCTTGGATGATGATGTCGATGTAAACAATGATTTAACATGGAAGAGACGTAAGCTGGTGAGGCCGCCTTTGGCGAGTACAGTCGCGTGAATGACGAAAGCATATCCACGTCTTTATGTTTTATTCTGTAAATGAAATATAAATGTTGTTACCATGTAAATATTCCTAAGATGGTATACTCTCCTGCAACCGCTACTAATTTGATGAAAATAGGTTTGTGTAAACATTCCTAATATGTTGTACCCATGCTACTATGTAACTATGTAATAAATAACTAAATATAAACGTGAACAGATATGTTTCATTATATACAGTCATACGGATTGAAAATACGTGGACGTATAAATGCACTGCCTTCTATTTGTATCATAAATAACGATGTGTACTAACGTAACTGT
>SDVV010014988.1:0-14655 GCA_016164225.1 Gammarus roeselii
AGAATTGCCTTTGAGGGATCTCAGTAAGCATTAATCTGAGTGCATTTGAGATGTCCGGGAACCGGCTCCTGAGGAAGTGTGTGTGTGTGTGTGTGTGTCTCGTCATTCCGTCCAGGTTGGGCCCTCTGCTAAGACATGAGCTATTTAAGAGGGACTAACAGTCCATGCAGTATGGGGGTGGCGACGCCTCCTTTAGCTTTATGTGCGTTAGTCTACTGTGTCCAATTCTCAAACGGCATAGCTATTTCGGTCCGTCGAGACCGACTGTTAGAAAAGACCTAGGACCGAACACCGCGTCCAGCCAATGGGGACATCAGGAGGCAGAGAACAGAGCTTGAAGGTAAAGATATAGACACCAGTGTACTATTCAACTCCGTTTCGCCGTGGTTTCACTCTGTATATCCAGGTGACCTGCCATTCATCCGTAAGTTCGGCAAGGATGTCAGCATCGGAGTGGTTTTGTCAGTTTTTTATAATAAACGGTTTCTTGGATCGCGTTGAGAGTGGGGTGTTTAGCAACTGTCATAGGGATATCATTAAGGATAGTCAGATTTGGATGTTGTTGCTCTATTCCTCGTCTCTCACCTCCACTAACAGGGAGCCATTACTGAGCTCCGTGATACGCTTTGGGAGACCTATCAGCGAAGCGCAAAATTGTCGATTAGCTTGAATTGGGTTCGTTTCGACCAGGTTCTCGCCCAAAACTGCCTTGGCAATAAAAAACTTTGTGTTATATTAATTCTGGAAGAGAACTTCGAGTACATTTTGATTTTCAGCGTATCGTCAATGGGGTGGTAAGCGGTTCCGACGACTTCTCCCGCGCTTTCGTCCGAGAGTGGCGGTCACGAAAAGTTATCTGATTTGTTTTGCGATCTATTCTCTAGGCCCACCGCACGAGATACAGATGAGAGGGCTGCTGCTGTTGTTTCTAGGTAGCACCGGGTTTTACCGATTTTTTTTAATTGTTTCGTTCCATTTTTGAAATTCGATAAGATTCAGCCTCCCGACACGCCCTGCCCCCCAGGGAGACTGTTAATGCGGTCAGAAAACTCTAACCTACCACGAGGCTCTGTCAGTTACCAATACAACCAAGAGTCAGAAATCATTAGCAGGGCTCAGCGGCCTGTGAGGCTACCGCGACTAATCTCTTAGGCTTTGGCTCCTAGTCAAGTTCATGACAGGATAATCCCACCTCTCGGTGACAGTCTCAATCGAAAGTCGTGAAGCCAAAGTGGAGTGATGGGTAGGGGTGAATTGGCTCCGCACCCTGTCCCCTCAGCAACCAGCAGCACCAACCGATCTTTCGGCAAAGCCACATGCGGGGACATGTGGATCACAGCGGGGTCCGCAATGACGGGGAGTGACACGTTGTAGCCCGGTGGGGGCCAAAGCCGGCCGTTGTGCAAGGGCCTTGGTATGCATCCCACAAACTACTTTCTTACCCACAAATTGCAACCAGAGACCGAAATCAGCCGTGACGTGAGGGCCTCTGCGTACGCCCCACAACCTTTTTCTTCTATTTTGGTCACCATGATAGTTTATGGGAGTAGATTCAAGAAATTGTGAAACAATAAATAAAAAGCAAAGTAATGAATAATATAAAAGAGAAAACAAATCAAATCAGAGAGAATGGTGAGTATAATTAAATGAAATAAACTAATGGTAAAAATAATAGATAGAAGAGATAAAGAGAGAATCAACTGGAAAAGAAAAATAAATTAAAATAATAATAATAATAATAGTAATATCAATAATAATAATAATGATAATAATATCAATAATAATAATAATAATAATAATAATTTATGAAGGAGAGTTGTCAAGATAAGAGAAATGTTGATGAAATCTCAACCAAAAACAAATAAACGGGAGTAAACAAGTTAAAAGTGTATTCAGGATAGAGTAGAGTAGGAGATATAGTGAAGCGTGCAGAATAGAAGAGTCTGAAAGGAAATCAGGTGTTAACCCTGTCGGTTGGGTCACGACCCCGTGCGACCCGTGAACCATTAGCTTTAGAGGGGGAACAGCTCAAGAGGGTAGAAAAAAAAGGGTTTAATACAGTTGTTCGAAGTTACGCATAATTGAAAAACTGATAGCGGTACTCGAGTGGAACAAGCAGCTATAATTAGATGGATGCAACTATGGTAAAATAAAAGCCGATAACAAAAAGGCTTGGACGTGAATGTTCACTGGAGTGGCAACACTTACGGAAGTGACATAGGGTAACTCCGGTTTCTGGTAGGTTTGAGTCTCCACAGTGTCCATGGTGAGAACCGTACGAGTGATTTCGACGGAGGCCTGTTCGTCGGCAGTGTTGCCCGTACCTTCCTCGGTCACTTTCACTTTGATGGAGATGCTGTAGACAAAGTAGTCTCTGCTGTTGATGTCGAACGAACGAAGAGGGACTTCGATTGGCTTACAGCCGAAGAGCTGTAATAACAGGAAACCAAGTTACACTCAATTTATACGATCGCAGACGAGAGTAGAATAAAAAATAGTACATACATAGAATTTTCATCTCGCAACAACGATTAATGAAGTCTTTACAGTGATAGAAGCTCTTCTAATATATTTCGCTAATCACATAGTAGTAGGGCTGGGAATCATTTGAAAAAAGTAAGCAATTATGATGAACAAAAATACATTTTGAACAATTTCTTTACTCAAAATAGTAGAAGGGCAGTTACCCGAGTCTAGGGCGTCAATAGCAACCCTTACAGACAACTGCGAGAAGAACTCGTTACCGTTTGGAGTGTTGACAAAATGGAGATCATTTTAAGGTTGAAAACTCACATACAAAATGAAACGTAAACAAACTCAGTTTAATGCAGACATTCTACTTGCCGTGCCCCGTAATTTACACACACACCGAAGACGAAACTACTCGTTAACCAAAATTTACCTGATCATCCAAGTTAATGTCAATCTTGCGTCGTCCCCAGGCGTTGTTGCTCAGACTGATGGAGACGTTCCCTCGAACTGGCTGGCCGAAAGTGTATCTGAGCAAACAGCCAAGTTGTCAACACCCAAATATCTCAGGAGTGCGAACGTTCAGGTAAGATAACTCGTAGTCGGATAACATATAAATGGCCACCTGATGGTGCCTAGTATTTTCATTCAAGAGTGTGTTAATTGAAAAAAACTCTATGGGTGAACAATTTTGTGAGGTAATGCGTGATGAATCCATAGTATTAGAAATATTTGTATAATTGAAAAAGACACCAGGTCTACACGATGTCAAAAGTAAGGTTATAAGAACATCGTTTGCTGTTAAAAATATTACCGCAAATATTCCATTCGTTGTAGGCGCCGGTCGGCAACGAAACAGTTATTTTGAGACTGGTATTACTTGGCAAATGGCAGAGGCCAGGGTGGAACCATTTTCAAGACCGAATGCAGATGTCAAGTGCGTGGTGCTGAAGAGAGCAAAGATGGACGCCTGATGCTAGGTGGGGTAGGCGGTTGTGCGGGAATTTTGAGGAGAAAAAGATGTTCAGGAAAGAAGAGAAGAGGTTGAGGAAATAGGAAACGGGGAATGAGGAGGAGGAGGTGGAAGATATGACCGGTCGGTTGTTGTTGGAGAATAGTTGTGTATGGAAATACTATGACGAGTATTTTGAGAGCAGACATTGTTGTTGTTCCTCAACCCCAGATCCTCCTACGATGGAGGAGTCGCGGCCGGCGCACAACCCGGAGTCCGGGAACCCACCGACGTGTGCGTGTTGGAAGTGTTTCAACAGGTACATATCCTTATATTAGGTCTGCACCCCTGAAGAAACTGATGCTGTCTCGCGGGCGCTCCCACAGATCATGCACCGACGCAATATTATGCTTGAGCCTGCCAGGTGTGATGGTTGGGCACGACATCATGACATGATCGACCGTATTGGGTGAACCCCGGCATCGGAAACAAAGATCGAAAGGGACATTCTCAAGTCTATGCTGGTATGACTGAAGAGCCGAGTGGTGCTTGCACCTCAGAAGCGACAGGTGGACCCTGTCACCTCTGGGCAACCCAAACTCTTCTACGTCCACCTCAGGCGGGTGACTGTAAGACCGTGTTGACTGGATCCTCTATTGCAAGAGCTATAAAGTGTGTATCTGTTGGTACATAGATGTGTTATTTGTAGGATCAGGAATGGTCGCGAAACGAGAATCGAAGTGTGTTGCAGGTGTGTCATGTGGATGTCAGTTGGTTTGACGAGGGCCCAGCCGGTTGTGGCATGGAGGTGCCGTGTCTGTGATCTTGTTTGACTGGATGGTACTCGGAACGGTTTAGCTATTTCATATCAAAACGACGTTTGAGAAGGAGGACCATGGTTTCCTCAAGCAAGTGCGGAATGCGGTGTGCAAGGCCGTGTTCTGTATCCTTCGTAAGGAATTAATGCGTGTGGGTGCAAGGTCAGAGGACAAAGCTGTGTTTGCGTAGGAGCTTAAGGGCCTGATGAATTGTTAGTATAGTGTTGCAATTGATTCCTTGGAGTGACTTGAAGTGGTTGTGGTGAGTGCTCGAGACACGTTGTCTAGGTCTGGCTTTCAGAGCGTTGTTGTCATGTTACTTCATGGATAGTTGTAGTGGGGTTGTAGGGTATGGGGGTGCTCTAGAGCGTTACATGGGGGTGTATGCGGTGTTCACGGGTATTTGGCGTCAATAATGTGAGGAATGACTTGCTTGCGAACACGTTCATTCTGTGGTCCAACAACCAGGCTTCAATAGAGTTCAGGTACTGCTGGAGGTGTGCAGCTGTGGTTTTGCGTTTGTGAGGTTGTCCGCGTATGAGCTGATGTAGGTGTTGGGTTTTGTTGGAAAGGGCAGGTCGCGCATGAAAGCATTGAAAAATGAGGAGGAAATGATAAAGCCTTGAGAGACACCATTGGAGAAATGGATGGTTCGAGATGGCTTGTTATGTAGACTGTGTGCAATTGTCTGTCGGAAAGGTAATCGGCTTATCACTTCTTGTGGTTTGAATGGATGAGTGTTGAGTATTTTGTTTGTAAGGACGTGTGTTGGAACTGTGTCGAAGGCCTTACTAATAACAATAGCTTATACCAGGGGGCATATAGCTCGATTTATTTCGTACAGATCTTTATGGATGGTCAGGGTGAGATTGGCAAAGTCGGTGAGGAGTGTGCTTGCGAAATGTCGAGTCCTGAAATAGTGTTGCATAGGAGAGACTGGGACATCGGCATTAATTATGTTGAGAACCAGTCTCTCCAAGGTTTTCGAGGGGTTCGGGAGACGAGAAATGGGTCAGTATGATGCTGGATCTGAGGAGCTTTGTTGGGTTTCAGAATGGGGATTATTTTAGCTCGTTATCAAATGTTGGGTTTTATATTGTGTATAACGGGAAAAAAATACATGTGGGCCGCGATAGCGTGTGGCCCTAGATGTTTTAGGTGAATGTATGATATGTCATTTGGGCCCGTTCCTGAAGAGTTTTAGGTCTGGCGTATGGCAGCTATAGTCATGGCTGGTGTGGCGGGGGGGGATCTACGTTTGGGTTGATCGGCAATCTGTGTAGCAGTTTGAGTATCCTCCTGTTGTCTGGATGGTGAGGTAGATGGCAAGTGTTTGCACAGTGTTTGTTGAGTACGTCCGCTTGTTGTTGGTCTAATGGTATAGTGTGGGCGTTGGGTGGAAGGATTTCCTCATGTGTCTATGTGGTTCATGTTGTTGAGGCTCCTGATGAGTTTCCATCATTTAGATGGTGAGGTTCGGAAGATCACAAGTGTGTTTACAAGTGTAGGAAGACAACGATAGGCCTATTGGCCCATACTAGGTTGCCTATTGATAGCAAGAGGATTAGTTCTGATGTTGAAAGTCTAGGAGGGCTTCCTGTGCCCTTTCTGTTTTTAAAACATCAAGAAATGGAACGGTTTGGCTATTTATCGGCGATTTGAGTAGAACTTATCAAGCCGCGACTTGAACGTTTCGATATAGCGTTTTACAATTTTCGCTGGAAATTGGTTTCATTTTTCGACAACTCAATACGTGAAGAAATTGCGCGTGATGTCGAGTGAGAAACGCTTCCCAACCGTTTTTTTTATCCATTGTTCCTAGTCACTCCGTTCGTATACAGAGTGAAAATGCTCGCTCGGTCGACGTTTTCCTTACCCTTCATAATCTTCCACACTTCGATCATGTCGCTTCTGACTCGTCGTTTCTCCAGCGAATGAAGATTGAGTTCACGTAGCCTGTTTTCGAACGATTTATTCCGCAGCGAAGAGGTGAGTTTGGTAGCTCTACGCTGAACCATTGCTAATTTAGTAACAATTTTCTAAGATATGGAGACCAGAGTTGAACGGAATACTCAAGATGCGGTCTAGCAAATGCATTGTACATCTTAAGAATACTATGACTTTTTCTGTACGAGATAGTGTGGGATATCATACCAAGCATTTTGTTGCCTTACATGACAGCATCGTTCCCTTGCTTGCTAATTGGGATGGACATAGGTTCGTCGGTTGCTCACAGATATCTGTATCTATTTCTGCGTTAAGGGTATGAATCAGAGTGATTCGGTCGTTGGCGCAGGGAAAATTATAGAAGTGGCTTCGCTGCTGAATTTTCCTCTCAATGTTGGCCGAGAAAGTTTGACTGAAGCCACGGACGAACCCGGCGGTTATATTATGTCTGTCTGCGTGATTATGTACTGTGGTGAAGTGCTTCATGGCTGTGTCCATGGCTGTGTATTGGATGATGTCAAAGTCTGTCTGCGTGGTTATGTACTGCGGGTCAAGGAGCCGCCGTCAGCGAGGCTGCCAAACGTACAGGAGGAGGGGCACCCAGGAGTCTGGGGATGTCAGGTGATGGTCGGGGAGGACGGCGCGATTGTTGATATTTGTAATGATGTTATGGGGTGGGTGGGTGGGTGGCAGTTGATACACTGCACCCATATGGTATGTTCCTATTGTAATGGACACCAGAGCATTGTTTTGTACAGCGTGTCGCTGTCTCACATCTGCACTGGATCGCGCCAACGCGGCGCTCGTAAGGGCGTCAGCAAAGTGGGACACGGGTATGCGTTAAACAGGGTGGGTTCAATGTCACTGGCTAAGAGAAGGTGGAGAAGGAACACCGGTGGTTGTTCCATTCCTCCCAAGGAAAAAACGGTGCAATGTCTTATGACTCTGGTGTCTGGTGTTTTGTCGGCGGGCCTGCGGCCCGGGCAGCGTACGGAGCGCGTCCACGCCGACGCCATCGACGGCAACGTAAACGGTTGAGGAACTTTCGCGGAACGCCGTTAGGAGCTCGGACTTTGTTGACTTCGTCCCAGTTGTCTGATGTCCCAACGCCGCCACCACGAGCAGGCCACTTCGCGACGGCCCACCCGACGCTTGTAGGCTTCTTCTTGGACGGCAGGCACACATTATCGCTATTGTTTGTGATGGAGATGAGAGATGCCGATTTTTTTGAGATAGAATATATGTAAGCATTGCTAAAGGAAAAGGGGCAAAAGATGGGTTGAGGTGATTAAAAAAGGGAAAGCCCCTGGTTTGGACGGCGTTGCGACTGAATGCTTAAAGAGGGGTGGAGTTACGGTAGTCGAATAGTTGGCAAGGCTTCAAAATCTGTGTTCAGTGTCAGCCGTGGGGCCGAGTGAGTGACGCAGTGCTTGCATTGTTCCTTGAATAATGGCAAAGGTTGTAAATATGAGAAGCAACTCTAGCGGTATCAGTTTGCTGTGTGTTGTGGGTAAGTTGTACGGGAGAGTACTAATATAAAAGATTAGAGACTAAACAGTTATTGCGATTGACGACGAGCAAGGAGACCTCATGAGTAGTAGAGGGTGTGCAGACTATATTTTTACATGGATACAGGCCTACGCGAAGTGCCTGGCCCAAGGAAAAGATGCGTTTTCCCTACGCTCCCATGATAAAAGGTCCATGATATGGACGACAGGGCGGCGGTGTGGAGAGAGTTGAGTTTCTATGGGAATAGTGAAAAATTATTAAGAGCGGTCCAGTTTCAATGATGGCTACAGAGCATGGGTCAGAGTAGAGAGCCAGGTAAGTGCTTTTAAGTTCCCAGAGATGTGGGAGTGAGACAAGGTGGCGTTATATTTCTCTGGTTGTTCACTGTCTGCATGGATGGTGTGGTCAGAGAGGTGAACAAAAATGTATAGTGTCGAGGTTTAGAGTTATTAGAAGAGGTAACAGGTTGAAAATGTAGCAGATTTTTTTTCGGCGTAATAGTAGATCAGTGACGTAACTGAAAAAATGACATCCCATTTATTGCCAGAATATTATCCAAGTCATGTAGCATGCTTTACAAAATTTTAAAAATCCCCTCAACTCCTGCAAAAGGTCTTTTGTACTACAGCCTAATTCATCTCTTTCTGACCTATTGTGTGACGTGTATGCTACTACCAACTGATTAATCCCATGACCACCAACAGAACAATCCCATGACCAATCATTTCTAGTCAAAAGCGTGCCATCGTTACACGCTGCCTCTCTTCTGTTAATGTGATATTCTCCCACTGTGTCACATGAATTTTTCCGTTGTAGTATTTGTTTACTAAGGTTTGAATCAATTAACTTACATTACTAACGATTTTTCATTAGAAATAACCCCATGTATAATCTTCGTAACAACACTGATTTGCAAATTCCCCGTAACTCGCCAACAAAGTTCCAACTATTTTTGAAACTCAGATCAAGTAAGAACTTGGAATTCCACAGATATAACGCAAACTTAAATTATACCTGTTGGAACTTGAACGTGCATAAATTCTTGAATTTTAATTTACTTCGACTAAGCAATATACCTCGTCAACTTCATGTGATTCATCAGTTTCATTTTGTGGACACTTATTCTAATTCCCCGCTTCATGTACTAAAATTTCCAGTTATCTCGTTCATGCAGAAGCCCGTTTCATGGTTATACACACCTGTGACTCATTGAAATATTTTAGTCCTATGCATTAGTAACAACTATAGTTAGTTTAAAAATTTGCGTCTTCGTGTGCCACTGGGGCAACTTCATGTTGGACATTTTCGCCTCTGCTATTTTACTAATGACAATTTAAACAGGAAATTGTAATGATTCAAAGTGTACCCTACTAACTCAATCTACTTTTCTTGAAATCAATAGTCCAATGTGAAATTTCTACCCGTCTTGAAATATTGAACTATGTCCATAGGTAGTGTCTTGTGCTTAACAACACGAATACTCTGACGCACGGATGCGGACTCATGCACTGTTGAGGCGCAAGCGACTCTGACCCAGCATCAGGGATGCATAGATTAACTCACTCCTCAACCTGAGTTAGAACTTAAAATTAAGGTAATCTAAATATCAAATGAAGTCTTCAGAACAGCTCACTCTGAAGAAGACTTGTTTACGTATCATCAGTATACTCTGATATTAACCTACCTAAATAACTTGTAAATCCATGGAAACAAACGGCGGAGTTGGCAGATGAGTCGGTTGCTATTCGCTAAGGATACGGTAATGGTGTCAGATTCGAATAATCTGTTTAAGCAAGCGCCTGAGTTCGGTGGAGTGGGTGGGAGAAGGAGGCTGCGAGGTAATGAGGGTAAATAAAATAAATGAAATGAACGAGGGAAAACGATACGAAAGAAATTGGTCTTTGCCTGAATTAACTGATTTGAAGAACTACCTGGGCTCTCATATTGAGAAGAAGACTGGACTCGTGTAAACAGGTGTGAATCGGAGTGAAGGAAGGGCGTAAAAATAATAATATGTTGGGTGCACTGAAGCGTAAATTGAGCTGTAGGACATCGGGGTTAGAAAAGATTGAATGAGGGAATAGTTATCCCAATTGTGCCCAAGTGGCTTAGCCGTTTCATTAGAGCGGAAACGAGAAGAAGGTTGAATGTTTAGCATTTAATTGCTTTGAGAAGGTTGAATGGTTTTGCAATTAAATTATTCGAGAGATAAGGCCGGAGATACGCCGGGAGATAGGATTAATAGTTACGTTGCTCGAATCAGAACGGGGATGGTGAGGAAGACGCTGACAACTTAGATTCACGTGTTTTGCGGTGGTTCAGATACATGATAGATAATGTAGATTGTTGAGAACGGTGATGAAAACGGAGGTGAGTGGGCGTAGGGTCTTGCGAAGAAAACCTTACTTTGGGTGGATGGATGACGTCAATCTGACTAGGGTATGCATTGGTGTGTAGAAGATCGCAAAAGAGCGTGCAATGCATAGGCTTGTGTGGTAACGGTTTAGAATAGATGAACTTTGGCGCAGTCCTTCTGTGCTTCCCGCACTTGGCGTCTCGTTGAGAAACGGTATGGACGTGGGTGGGTGGGAGCGCGATTACTGTGACGCAGCAGGGGTAAACCAATAAACGCTGCCCGGCACGGCTGCGACACTGATCTCGGTCCTCGCTCCTGGTCCGAAGTGTGTTGTGGGCTCCTGATAGAACCCGTTAACGTCAGAGGGCTAATTTTGATTGCGTGCGCGTTCACGAGAGGATGATGGTGCGCTTTGCCGTCGGCCACTCCCCTTTCAAGGGGATTCTGTCTTGTGTATGTCAGGATCTCGCTGATAGCAAGAGCTAGTCACCGCTTGCTCTGTTAGTCTGACATTGATTTTTCGTCACCTTTAGTCTACTCTATAATTTTTGCATTCTGCTGTCATTGTTTTCTTTCTAGTAATCATATTAGAAAAGCTCCGATTCAGCTCTAGGAGTGTTTTCATTTGATCCCTCTCTCCTACAATATCTGCACAGACGATGCAGTCTGGCACATGCCCTGTTTGCCTGCTCACTTTTCATGTGCAGCGTTTCCAGCTGAGGTAGTTCCGGTTGCATGCCTTCTGCATGTAAGGACGCTGTTATCTGCTCGCGTCGGGGAGAGAGACTGTAGTCTTTAAGGAGAAATTGCTCTTAATCAACAGCTAGGCACAATAATCCGAGAAACTCACGTGGCACAAACTTCAATTTTGAGGAGTTCATCGTCAGCGAGAAGGTACTTGGGCGGCTTGACGGTCACCTCGAAGCGGGGCAGCACGTAGTCCTCGATCTTAAAGGACTTGGACACGGTTTCTCCGGTGCCAGGGCTCTTTGCCTTGATTTGGTACACACCCTGGAATAATAGAAGCTCTTATTACAAAATGTTCGAGACTTCTTCAAATGATTCCAGTTGAATTAAACTACAAGTTTCCAATATTAGGAACCAAAGTACTACCAAGATACCAATAAATCATGAGAATATGTTTCTGCAATGAAGTTATTTCCTACGCTTTGGTAATCAACCGTTGATGTATCAGTATTTACATAGGTTTCAACATAACGACACGGAGATTTTTGACAAACAGTAACCATATTATCACATTACTTCTATTCTGCTCCTCCATGAACAGCGGGTAACAGGCGCCTTACTTTCTCCACTACCAGCTGCCTCCAGATTACACATAACATGCCCTTTGCCTCCACTGACTCCTAATGAGCTGCAGGTAACAGACAACTGCCCAAACCTCATCAGGCTGCGCTACCAGCTGCAAGTCACACACAACACCCCTCTTACTTCTTCAGGCTCCTCTATCAGCTGCAGGTCCAGGTGTATCAGGCCCGACGGGTTGGACACGTTCAGCCACTGGGCAATACGGGAGCCCGATGGCGTCTCCACAATAATCTCCGGGTACTGAAATATGAAAAGTGTGATTGAATATAGAAAAATAAAACTAGTTCAGAAAAAAAGGCCTGTCAATTATTACCTGCTAGAGGGTCACCTTTCTAAACCGAAACTCAAGCTACTTATGCCTACTCGCCTTTCTCAGCCAACACACATGTGCTTATGACTAGCCACATTTTAAAACCAAAATTTGAGCTACTTATGACTACAAGTTATCGAAAGCAACACCAACTTACGCGTCGTTTACTGTACAACATAGCTACCTACTAACAAATTAGACCATTCAAGCTATGACGTCAGATAACCAAATCTATGCCGTGGTCGCTAAAACTATTTCTTCAAGGTAATGTGTTTGGAGGACGAGCTTACAATTTATACATTGTCCTTGTTCTCTGGAAATCATTTCTGAGGAACTCCTTTTCATGAAGATCGTGACATGTGCAGCGAGTTTGAAAAGCTTGTGTCATTTCTGTGTTATTTGAGTGTTTTCAGTCCATATTCACATTACCATGCCTAGGTAATGGGTCAGACACCGCCGCTTTAGGTGGGTTCAAGATACACCACCGATTCAGTTGGTACGTGCTTCGACACCACCACGGTCAGCCGATGAAAATCTCTTTCCCACGTTAGATTGACTCGTCACGACAGCGCAGCTGTCGTGACAAGAAGAGCAATGGCTCTTCTACTTTCAGAGGCAGCCAAGCTGGGCCATGTGACCTCACTGCAACTGCAAATAGAAACCCACGCAATGCAGTCATCCTCGACGGAACATCATCATCGCGCCAACACTCACCGTATCTGTGGAAACCTTGAAGAAAGGTCCTTGCAGCGTCAGCACGCGGAACTGCACTTTCTGGCCGGCCTGGGGAGAAATTGAGGACAGTTGAGACAATTTCGGGAGTCACAAAATGATACTAGACAATAATTCGAGCATCCAGGGAATAAATGTTTCATGTTCCCTGTACAACACCACGGGGTTATCTATTAAATCGGTTTCTGAATCGGACAAGAAACTTATTTTCGTTTACCTAATATGAGCAATAGCTCTTCACAGAATTTAACTATGATTTTCCCATGCACATGTCATTATCAAAGTGCATGTGTTACTAACTTTAGCTCGAGACCAGAGGCAGGGAGGAGAGGGGATGGAGGCAATAGTGCCAACGAATGCGTTGTGTAAGTGTTATTCACTTTTTTTAGCGCACACATGTGTTATGGATGACCCTCCTCCTCTCTGGATGAGCGCCCTTCTTTAAAAGATTCCCGCGTGCGCCGCTGCAAATTGCGCACCCCCTGTCATACCTTGTAGAGGTATTTGTCCGTCTGGATGAAGGTCTCAGCCACGTTGGTGGCGAAGGTGATGTCTTTGGTTTCGTTGATGACAGCACCACCTAGACTGCCGGAGAGCTCGATGCGACCATACTCAATTTGGGTGAGAGGCACAGACAGCTGGTCGCAAGTGACGGACATACCTGAAGAGATTGCAAATCGAATCAGGAACGCTTTAGAGTTTGGTTCTCTTAACGCAGAAAAAATAGATATGACGACAAACGGGAATCTCATGCACGAATCTTCACTCGGAGTGGGTAGAGATAGTCTGTCCTGAGCTGGATGGAAAAGTTTCCTCCTCTTCTAATGGTGCCTCAGAAAAAAATCAGATGTCTGGTCATGAGGACTAGGGAATGGATAACGATCGAAATGATGACGTGACACAAAGAACGGACAATACTTGATTAGATGCTCCATTGGGCGTCGTGCATCAAGAGAATTAGTTAACAATCATAGAAAGTCAAAGCCACTCGTGATTGAAAACTTACTAACTAAGGACGAGGAACATTGATTCTATTTCTTCGTATTTTTCAAATGAAGTTAAAAAAAATCAAGATTTCGCATTAGAGTGGCAGATAACGTCAGATCGTCCGTCGATTTGTGTGGTAGCCAATGACAAAAGGGGAATGATGTTTAGAAGCACATCAGCTAAGATAATTTTAATATTGGTTGAGCTGCCAATCAGCTAATAAGTTATTCACGAACAGCAAATTGTTTTATTCATTTTGGACAGGATATTTCTCATTTGCCAAGAATGAGTCTGCTTTTGATAGAATATTATTTAGTCTTGCCGTCAGTAACGCATGAACTTTAGCGCCCACACTTTCTCAGTAAACAGAAATTGTTGGCAACCAATCGCACTGTTCATGACACCTCAAACTGTATTTAGCTACTTGTTTAGCTATAATATTCAGAAATCTTTTGAAATATCAGAGTGAAATTATAAATACGAGACAAAATAATGGCTAAGTTTTTGATCAAACCTGCACGTTCATAAAAATGGCAATTAAATCTGAGCAGAAAAGAATTGAAAAAATGTAATTGAAAAAAAAACTGTATTAATTTCAGCCATAATAACTAAAGCGGCGCCTTGAGAACAAATCATTAAAAACTCACCGGCGTGTGGCTTCAGGACTTTTTCAGGAATGAGTATTTGGCCTTTATTGTCGACTTCTGGTTCATCAGGGACAGGTCGGCCCCAGAAGCCCCCACCGAAGTGGTTCCGTGGCTGGTCCTGGGTGAATACCTTGATCCTAATCTCATCTTGGTCGGACGCTGTGTCCGGAGACACAGTCAGGCAGATCTGGGCATGCGAACCCGCGGTCCATTTGCGAGGCGTAGTGATGACATAACTCCTGGTGACAGAGAGGGGGTTCAGTTCAAGAGAGGTAATGAAAGATAATGTTTGCCGGATTGTTTTTCCTGACGAACACAGGACCGTATCCTCGTAACCTTCTTCTCGTTGAATGGAGCATCAGTTGACGCCCTAAACGAGTCGCTACAATTGATGCCCTAAAACGAGTCGCTACAATTGAAGCCCTAAAACGAGTCGCTACAGTTGATGCCCTGAAACGAGTCGCTACAGTTGATGCCCTGAAACGAGTCGCTACAGTTGATGCCCTGAAACGAGTCGCTACAGTTGATGCCCTGAAACGAGTCGCTACAGTTGATGCCCTGAAACGAGTCGCTACAGTTGATGCCCTGAAACGAGTCGC
>SDVV010014989.1:0-14654 GCA_016164225.1 Gammarus roeselii
AAGGAAATGTGGCGATGCGTGCTGCAACGAACCACGCTGTGACCAAACGTTTGTAAGCAGGAAAAGAGTGTGACCTGAAGGAAATGTGGCGATGCGTGCTGCAACGAACCACGCTGTGACCAAACGTTTGTAAGCAGGAAAAGAGTGTGACCTGAAGGAAATGTGGCGATGCGTGTTGCAACGAACCACGCTGTGACCAAACGTTTATAAACAGGAAAAGAGTGGGACCTAAAGGAAATGTGGCGATGCGTGCTGTTACAAACCACGCTGTGACCAAACGTTTGTGAACAGGAAAAGAGTGGGACCTAAAGGAAATGTGGCGATGCGTGCTGTAACGAACCACGCTGTGAACAAACGTTTATAAACAGGAAAAGAGTGAGACCTAAAGGAAATGTGGCGATGCGTGCTGTAACGAAACACGCTGTGACCAAACGTTTGTAAACAGGAAAAGAGTCTGAAGGAAATGTGGCGATGCGTGCTGTAACGAACCACGCTGTGACCAAACGTTTGTAAACAGGAAAAGAGTGGGACCTGAAGGAAATGTGGCGATGCGTGCTGTAACGATCCACACACCAAACGTTTGTCGACAGGAAAAAAGTGGGACCTGAAGAAAATGTGGCGATGCGTGCTGTAACAAACCACGCTGTAACCAAACGTTTGTCGACAGGAAAAGAGTGTGACCTGAAGGAAATGTGGCGATGCGCGCTGTAACAAACCCCGCTGTGACCAATCAAAACCAAATGAGTAACTAAATCTCCACAAATTTCTAACTGAATTGTGGTGTTTGTGACGATGCTGGAAATTAACAGCTGCTGGGTATGGCGTTTAAATCATTACGAATATTTCCAATCTAAACGGGCAAGCGATTTCTGACCGGTAAGTTATACGAGACAACAACGAGAAGAACAATGCCACAACAGAGATGAGGTAAAGTTGTGTTTTATAGGGACGGTGTGACTAGATCTTCAATCCTTCAGTGCTTATTTAACGCGTGAGTGACGGTGATGATTCATGTTCAACAAGAAAATATGAACGTTAAAGGTGATAAATAATTATGTGTGCATAAGTTACCAGGTGCTGCAAGTATAGGGTACTATGACGCAACCGAAATGAAATATAATAGGTGGCGATAAACTATAAATGCTTACTGCGGGTCCAAAGTGCACTTGCCAACGAAATAAATGTTCAAACAATGTGCAATTCAAACAAAAGTGAATAGAGTGAAGTATTTCCTACAATTAGGTTACACAAAAGATGGAAAACAATAAACAACGCTGTGTTCATTTACCCTTCTTAGTGAGTAATAAAACCAAGTCTATTTATAAGTTTGACGGGAGGATGGACGGTCGGAGGATCAATATCAATATTTATGATGCTTGGAAACACACGCAAGTTGGAAGAGCCCAATTGCGAGAGATTAAAAATGAAACACGCAAGAGGACTGCAATGACTGGCATACTGCCGTGAGGGATCACTTGCAAGGTTGGCTGACGATGAATGGGGAAATATAATACACGACAATTATTTCTCAACTTTTCCGATACCTCGTTGAATAGTAGTTTAATTGCTTGTATAACCACTGAAAAAACAGTTCTGTAATTGTTCAATTTGCGTATAAGGATGATAATTGTAATTATGGCACAGTAGATTAGATGGCAAGTGAAGCAGTCTAAAATTATGGAGCAGTTGCATACGTTTGATTAGATTGACGAGGCTTTCCAGCGCGCTGGAGTCTGCGTCCTTTTGGTGCCGAACGTCTAACTAGCAGCTGGTACAGCTACATACGACAAATTTGAGATTAGTTATTGAATTAACTCGTTCGTAAAGTCAATCTCCTTCACGCTACGAATGTCAGAGGTATGCACGGATGCCACAGGAGGTACAGGAGCCCCAAACTATGCATTTGGTGATAATTGCGCAATGCAATTCCTGTTGATTGTAGTTATAACTTAGAAAGTTAATTAAAAGCTTAAGAGGATATGTCGCTTGACGCATTCTATGTAAGAAGTAACAAGGTGTTCTGTTAAAATTCAAGAAAGTTTGTTTCTTTGGAGATTGTTTTTCATGTAAATTTGAAGTAACTTATTATGGAAGGTCAAGGCATTTTAGCAGCTATTCGCAAACCGTTAATTTGTTTGGCGCGAGCAGAGCAACATCCGACATCACTATATAGAGCTACACTAGGTTTACTAACCGTTTGGTATCTTGCCCCCGTCATAATACGCCTCCTTCAGGTTATGCCCCAGGGCATCTTTATAGAGGTGATCGTGGTCAGTAGGTGGAGGTGCCATGCCCGGAGGCAGGGTCCGGGCCACTCTGCTGCCCCCCATTCCTCCAACCCTCCCATATACCCCAACATCCACCATACACTTAGGCGAAGTGGGGGGCCCACAGGAGGGTGGCAGAGTGTTGTGTCCCGAGTGGGACGGTTTGTTGATGTTGTGCACGAACTCCCGCGAGAACGGGGGCAGGTTATCGAGCGGGTCGTGCTTGGGAGAAGGAGTGTAGCTCCGGATCGTGTCAAAGTTGTTGAGAGGCATGTAGATGGGTTCGGAGGGATTGTTAGAAGGGTTGTAAGGGTCGGGGCTAGCGGTGCAACCGTGGTGATGCATGACATGGTGGTGATGGTGGTGGTGGGGACTCTGCAAACAAAAACATCACCTTCCAAAGAAAAATGAAAACAAAACACAACAGCGAACAAGCATCTAAGAGCATGGGTGAGTAGGTACAATAAATTTCTAGTAAAGGATACTTATATTCAACAGGGCCATATTTTCGTAAGTAGATTAGGGTGATGGATAAGAGAGCTAGTAGATGCCTCTTCTTTTCATATACAAAAACGACTGGGCATAGTGATACAAAAGATCCATTCATGCATTTATCCACAGCTATGAAACGTGGATGGGAGTTTATGATTTCATTTAGGGGAACTTCTAATTCAAAATCAACATCTACGGAATAGAAAACGATTACATATGGAACAACAATAAATTCCCCCATTCAACAGGTGGAAACAACGAAACTGAGCTACTTACCGGCGCAGTATCTAGGTTACTGAGCTTAGAGGAACGGCTGAAGAGTGTGCCGTGGTCGTCAGTGTCCAGTTTATTGTGGATGTCAGCAGGCGGGATCTGTCGAGCGGCGCGGCGACGCAGACACAACACAGCTACGAGGGCGGCGATCACCAGCAGGCAGAGCACCGACACCGCCGCCACAATGTACATGACCTGATTAACAACAGAGCTTATGATTAGAGTAGAGTGACGGGGATTTTTTAGCACGTTGGAGTGACTGTCCTTCTAGCACCGAACGGCAAATCAAGCAACTAGAGAAACGATAAGATATTGGTAAGAGTTGGACTGTTTCCGAGTTTGTTTCAGCTCAGCGGAGCATTTGATCAGCACGGATCGACGGGTGGGGAGCGAAGAGATCAGATCTGAATGACCAGAGTGTCTAAGTGAACTCCTTGTCGCGCGGAACCTCGTACGCAGAACCAATTTGCGAGCTCCTGGTGGCAATAGATAAGATCGAATTGCTCTACTCGAGAGCTCGTGAGATAGCAAAGGTAAGAAATGTGTGCTGTAGGTATTTTTATGCATTGACCTTGCCATAAGATAATGTTGAATGGAACATAGTTACAACAGAGCGTTGGCCACTTTTTGAGAAATCCATGTTAATGCACAAAAACGTTATTAGTGATGCAAAGTTCATATGAGTAATGACGCACACAGACTGAAATTCAACAATGAAAACTACAAATGTAAGAATATTTTACATTAAGTTGCTTCTACAACGGCTACTAACCAGTCTGAATTTAGTGAAGAAAGAGCCATCATCTCGCAAACAATCCGGACCCGACATGTCATGCGGGCAGTTGCAGCGATACCCGCCGAGGGTGTTGATGCACTGGATGCCCTCTTGGCAAGGATTCTTTTCGCACTCGTTGACGTCGATGTCGCAAGTTAACCCAATAAAGCCTCGACACTTGCAAATGGGTCCTGAGATTCCTTCCTCACATATGCCGTTGTTCTGACATGGGTTGGGGTTGCAGAACATATGCTGGCAGCGGGGCCCTGAAATGTTCAAGGGGCAGTGGCAGAGGTAAGATTCTCCAACATTTGTGCATCTCCCGTTGTTGAGGCAAGGAGACGACGCGCAAGGATCAGAATCAATCTCGCAAGAGTTTCCCTTGAAACGCGAGTTGCAGCGGCAGTAAAAAGAAGCTCCCCTGTCTTCGCAAGAGCCACCGTTGAGGCAAGGGTAGCCGCCGCATGCTCCCGGTGTCTGCAGCGACCCGTGGCAGTGTTGCGCTACTTGGGTTAATCGTACCAACGTCGCAGTGGGGGATGTAGTCAGAGTCACGGGCAGCTGAGAGTCGTACACCCGAGGGTTATCCATGCAGCCTGCAAATCCATGTCTTGGGTCGTCGGCTCCGGCCCAGGGACGAACCTCCGCGCCGAGGTAGAGATCGGGGGTTTCCAAATTCAGCATTTCACTTGACCCAGCAGATGAGCCTTCAGACTTGTGCAAATTGTCCACGGAGAGTCTCACAGTTGCTCCCATACGTTCCAGAAATACGTTATGCCATTGTGAGTCATTGAGAGGATTTGAGAGCACTTTGACGATACCTTCGCCGCTGCCAAGATCCCACCTGTACTGTACTCGGCCTTGTGAAAGCTAAAAAAATAAAAAATAATTAGAAGGTCCATCTGATTTGATATCAATGAATTTGAATTTGATATTTTTATGTAATAATATCGAAGAAGCAATTTGATAACAAGCGCATTTATCACATCATCAAAACAGCGTTTAAGTTCACGAAGTAATATTAGATTCGATAAGAGGGATCAGGGTGAAGTGGCAACTAACCTCCAGTATCCCGTAGTCGAGTCGACCTGATGTAAACATGATGTTGCCCGACTGATGTAATGTTCTAAACCAGACGGAGAAGGAAAAGTGTCTTTCAATGGGGACATGCAGCTGATAGTGGGCAAAGCTTTTTCCCTTGAAGGAGAGAGGGGACTGCGCCATGTAGCAAGCTGGTGTGTTCTCTTTACCGATGCACTTGCCCTTCGATTGAGAGCATGTGGCTCCTACAAGTCCTTCGGGGCACTCGCAGGAATAGCCCAAGGTTGATCGGTTTGGCACGCACTGTTTATATGTTGGACAAGGTTGATATGCGCACTCGTTGATGACTTTGTCACAGATGGAGCCAGCATAGCCAGGTGGACAGATGCAGACACCTCGATGATGGTGCTCCAGAGACACGAAACTCATGGCATCAGTAGATACGATTACTTGCTCGTTCTCCAGCAATATCTGATCATCACATTGCCCATTAGCGCAAATAATCTTCTGGCACTCATTCTCCGCCACTCTTGACACTCTCAGTTGTATAGATCGTTCCAGGTTTTCGAGTTCGGACATTACTCTTTTGCGTACAAAGTTTCTAGGAAAATAGCCCTCCTCACCTTTCTTTACGACAAACAGCACATCAATTTCTTCTTCAATACTCGACATGAGATTTTGCATGTTTTTCTTCCGTTCATCCCTCCGATGTCGATTAGGCACGGCTTGTAGGCCTAAGATGATGACATCGCGAGATTTGATGTTGAGAATGTTACGAATACCTCTGTGGAAGTTACGTCGGTAGGACACAAGAAAGTCTTGAGCAGACGCCCCAGCTAGCCTGACTATGACAGCATTTTTGAGCATTTCGTCATCCACATCGATCATCTCAACAGTCACTCCACTGTAAGTCGTGAACTTTCCATCTGAAACAGACACATTGATGGAGTAAATTCCTTGGTCGAGGCGACCCTTGGCGCTGAAGGTGCCGTCGCCTCTGTCGATGGCAAAGTAACGTGAGTTGTGCATCCCTGGAACGATCTCGTACACGAGGGAGTCGTAAGGGTCCTGATCCGAGGCGTGCAGCTTGCCCAACTCGCCTCCATAGTACTCGCCTGCCTGTACGAACATCATCGCCTGCAAGGGCATCACCACCGGCGGATACTGGGACTCTTCGATGATCTGAGGGAGATTGACAAGAAATCCAGACAATTATATGAAATTATGTGCTTCATTTTTCATTTGAATACGATGTTAATGAATAAAATACACCAAAAACTACTGGTTGATAGCATTTAAGTTTGATGAAACCGTTGTCATTTTATACACATATTAAGGTCACAGTTATTGTCGAGTTCCTCATTGCATCAAGCGCCACTCACCTTGATATCAAGCCACGTCTCGGCGTAAAAAGGCGGGTTCCTCGTTGCATCAGTCACCTTGATATCAAGTCACGTCTCGGAGTAAAGAGGCGGGTTCCTCGTTGCATCACTCACCTTGATATCAAGCCACGTCGCGGAGTAAAGAGGCGGGTTCCTCGTTGCATCACTCACCTTGATATCAAGCCACGTCTCGGAGTAAAGAGGCGGGTTCCTCGTTGCAACACTCACCTTGATATCAAGCCACGTCTCGGAGTAAAGAGGCGGGTTCCTCGTTGCATCACTCACCTTGATATCAAGCCACGTCTCGGAGTAAAGAGGCGGGTTGCCGCTGTCATAGACACCGATCTGAAGTCTGAAGTGATTCCGATGCTTGTGGTTGAATATCGTCGCTGTTCGCAACTCTCCCGATTCCGTGATATGGAACGCGTTGTTCACATTACCAGAGCGGATCTCGAAGATAAACGGACTGCCGTTACGGTAGGACCTGTCGTCGCGATCGTTGTCGTCTCGATCAGTTACCTCAAATTGATGAACCAAGTGATTTATCGGTTTGTCGTCCTGCAAATGAGAAACAATTGAATTGAGAAGATAAATTAATAAGGGTGTGGGCTTTTAGGGCTTCGCTTCCACCGGAGCCTCAACGCGAGTCATCGCACGCTATCCCGTAGGGCACGTTGATTCATAAATTAATGACAGATTTGCACTATTACTTTAGATAGGACAATATATGTATTGATTCAATCACCCATTTAGTATAACTATTGCATGCTTGAACAGTCAGTCATAAACTGCGTAATATTATTATATTTTATAGCACGAATACTGGAACACAGATTCCTCACCTGCACGTATAAGGAGTGGTTTGTTTCAACAAATACAGGCGCGTTGTCATTGGAGTCTGTTACATCGATGTAGACCACCACGGATCCTGATCGCTGAGGGATACCGTGATCCAGAGCGAGGACCTCCAGAGTATAGGATCTAACGCTTTCTCGGTCCAGTTTGCCTGCTACGGAGATCCAGCCTGTCACTGGATCAATGCGAAACTGACCGTGTGGATCCCCACGCGGGATCGAGTAGCTTATCTCGCTGTTCTTTCCTCGATCCTGATCTGTGGCTACAACCTGAAATAAAGAGAAACAACTTTGATATATTTTACGAACCGAAAGGGTGTACCATAAATGACTGTATTGTAGTGTTTTCTGAAGAAACACAGCAATATCACGGTGACATGTAACTAAGTATTAGCTCACCTGAACAAGCCTTTCATTCTGGTCGGCTGCTTCGTTCACAAGTGCAGAATAGGAGTTCTGGATGAAGATGGGGGGGTTGTCGTTGATGTCAGTGATGGTGACGTTGACCGTCGCCTGATTGGAGAGAGGAGGCTTGCCACCGTCCGTTGCTTGGATGGTGAGTTGGTAGACTCTAGCACGCTCGTAGTCGATCTCGTCCAGGATAGAGACGACACCTGCAAATCGAGGAGTAGTAAAAACACTGGTCATCGAGAGCGATTATACGAGGCAGCTCAAACTTGAATGATAGAGTTAGCAATAGAGTTAACGTTCTTTTAGCGGCAAATTTCAAATCCCCCATCAGTGATGTAATAAGATTAAATTTGAGTTGCAGAGCTTCTAGCGCCTAGTAAGATTAGATTAATCTAAACAGACAGAGGCTGCTAGTGCGAGAATTTTCGTCAGTCTTCGAATTCAATTCGGCTCTAGGTTTACTCAAGACTTCATAATCATAGGTGATCAAAATTGAATGACCAGGCATATTAAAATAAATAAAAAGCATGGCAGCGAACTGTTACAGAAAACTATATACAGCAGGAAACGTATTGACAGTTTCATCCAGAGGCCAAATATAAGAAACCAAGAAACTGTTCACAATAAAATGCGGATTCACCTTACATTATTCAAACATCCCCTCGTACTCTCACCGGTTTTTGGATGAATGGCAAATTTCCTGTGCTCATTACCGCCAATGATGGAGTACGTGATTTCGGCGTTCTTCCCGATGTCTCTTGAGTTGGCCAATACTCTTGTGACGTCAGTGCCCACACGGGCGCTCTCGGGGATAGTGGTGGAGTAGGTGTGGCTCGCAAACTCGGGGGGGTTATCGTTCATGTCTGGGGAGAGATGACAGGAATATGCTGAGAAACCATTCATAAAGGGTAGATATGACTGGTAAAGAATTTGCTTGTAATTATTCCAACCTTCGCAACATTTGACTTATTTTACAAACCTCAAACTAAAGTTTTATAACAGCTTTCTAGTGCACTGTATAATTGGTTAACTGAGAGAAAACCTTCGTAAAGGGTTAGAGTTAACAGGTACACATATAGAAAACCAAGAATAAATTATGCCAGAAATATACAGTAACTTTCAAACAAGATCAGTTGGCGTAAAAACATCAACCACTGTACTGTGTTTTATACTCAATTGCATGGATCCCATTTTACGACCAGTTACTCACCGGATACAAATACCATAACTGTAGCTTTGGTGGACAACTTCGGAGACCCATGGTCCCAAGCGGTGACGGTGAGGTTGTACATGGCCCTCCGCTCTCTGTCCAACTGCTCCGTCACACTAAGTATCCCCGTCACTCTGTCCAAGACGAAGATCTCGTCTCCTGTCAGTGAGTAGCTCACTTGCCGGTTCAAGCCAGTGTCGAGATCCGTCGCATGAATTTTCATCAACTGGCGATTTTCCGGAGAATTTTCAGGGACATTGACACTGAAGCTCCGCTGGCCAAACTCAGGAGGATTATCGTTGACGTCGACGACATCAACGTTAACTTGACAGGAGCACTTCCAGTCTGGGACGGAGCCATCTCGAACAGTCACGAGAAGCGAGTAAGCAGCACAAAGTTCGCGATCCAACTGCTTGGAGAGGGTGAGCTGGCCTGTGGTTTGGTCCATGAGAAAGCTGTCCGAGTCAGTGTCGGAGAGGTAGTAGCGAGGGTGATCGATCAAGTCGGGATCGTATGCCACCACCTCAACAATGGCAGACCCCACTTCAGTCATTTCAGACACGCTGAGATGGTAGTAGGGTGACATACAGATGGGAGGGTTATCTGCAGAAAAAAAAAATTAAACTCAAGTTACATGCTTGAAATTCTTAAGCACACCACTCCTAATTGTTGCATTTCCAAACAAATGATAATAAACAACTAGACATCGTCCGCCACAACGGAACGATCATATTCCCCAGCATCGTGTATATTACTTTAAAAAAATGCAGGATTTGCACACAGCTACCTGTCCTGTCGGGAGACATGGCGCTTCAACAGTTAGGGCCATCATGTCAGAATTTAAAAAGCTTGGGTTAGCAAGTTGTGTTGTGCTGACGTACATTGCAGCCAGTGCCACAACGGTGGGTGAGATTTGTGTCATGTGAACGAACTTATAATCTTTTCCTAAAGTTTAATGTACATCCTTCCATACCAATCAGACTGACACAGTTTTTTTACTTTCTCTGATTAAAAAAACGCCTTCTACAACATGTCATATTCGAATTTTGACTTCTCACTACATTTTAGTATTTCACAACAGCTTTGAATGAGGTATTTCATGTGATGATACCTACAAAAAACACGCCAATTGTAAGAAAAATTATTAATCAAAAATATGTGGACAACATTCGAGTTTCAAACTTTTCTTTGTTTTATCGAGATACTCAACATGAACTACCTGCCGTGATGATTATTAAAAAAAACGATTTATTATAAAATCACTCCCACAAGTTTCAAAATTCGAACTCGAATAAAACGTTGTATTGGATTATAGTACTCTACAAGAGCTTCCAAATTATGATTGCCTGGCATGCTTAGCCATTTAAATAAGGTAATTTATTGTTTGACACTTTCCAGTAACTTTGAAGAAAAAAGAATCATTTCGAAAGAAACATTATTTTAGGTTGTAACACTCGACAAGAATTTTTGCATTATGTATTGCATGTCATGATTACTTCATAACTTAGGAAGTCTCGTCAATTTTTGCGAGAGCGTTACAGCGGACAGACAGACAGACGGATGAATGGATAGACGATCACTCCGAAACCCTCTCGAATTATATTTGGTACACATCAATGCATTGAAAACACAACGGCAGTTTGGATCAAACAATATGTCTTCCCGCTGGTACTGAGAAATAATTAAGGGTGGATGGTTTCTTACCGTTAACGTCCATGATGTTGATTTTGACTTGCGTCTGAGTCACGAATGTACCGTCAGTCGCTGCCAGTCCCAGTGTGTAGCTACCGATGTCTTCGCGATCCAGAGGCCTGTTGACGTAGATCTGGCCAGAGCTCCTCACGTGGAACTGGTGGTGCGGGTTACCGGAGGTGATGTAGAACTCCACAGGAGAGCGTTGCTCGCCTTCTGAGCTGTCGGAGGCACTCGCGTCGTCTGTCAGGTCCAGGTCAACAACTTCGAGCTGGACGACCACTGTCCCCAGCTGGCTGTCTTCGCGGACTGGTAAGGATGAAAGGTATTAAACCATAAAAACTCATTTTGTGCGTGTAATTGTAAGTGAATTTGAATTTCTTTCAACTTGACTTCATCAAAATTGAAACAGATATTCTGAGGTAGAGGAAATTATATTCAATTTACCTGTTCCGAAATAGACATCCTTAGAGAAATTCGGTGGGTTGTCATTGTAGTCTTTCACCTGCACTTCAACAATGCAGCTGGAGCTCAGAGTAGGACTACCGTTGTCTTGAACCAAGACCTGGCATATGAGAACAATTTTCCCGTTATATATATACAATTCTACAATGATACTTTTATACCTTAGTGTTTGTGATTCAGAATGTTGGTATATGTTAAGGGCAGTCAATAAAGATGAGCAAGTTTGAACGTGAAAATACGAGTTACATAATAATTCTCGAAATGTTTTATTTTTATTTTTCAAGAAATGAACGCCTTTAGAAAAAAATCAATAAAACCTAAAAAGTAACGAAAAAAATGAAGTACTTGGAATAAACTAGAGCCGTTTCGTGAGGCATAACTGACTTTCTGCAACAGCGATATACGTCACCTTGAGCTGGTATTTGGATTGCCGGTCAGCGTCGAGAGGTCTGTTGAGTGACAGCCAGCCCGAGTATGGGTCGAGCGTGAAGAGAGGCTCGCTCTCGAGTAGAGGGCGTCCTTCAGACGACTCTTCCAACAGGTAGCGCACCTCGGCGTTGCTGCCGGAGTCGAGGTCACGAGCATGCACTGGAAATTAATTATGACATTGTAATACAGATTAGATTAGAGTGACGAGGCTTTCTAGTGGGCTGGAATCAAAGTACTTTTGGCACCGGATAGCGCACTTAGCAGCAGGCCAGGTTGAGAGTTCAACCCTTGGCACCTCTTCCATCCCTATGTAGCCATCTACCTCGAGTCACCGTTCGGCTACTGGTGACCGGAATTTCTCAAGCAACAAGGTCAACGTCTTACCGGCGTTCAACGTCTGCTCGTCTATACATATACTACTGACTCATGAACAATACAAATATTGGCAACAAAATAAATGGCCTACGACAATAGTAACCTACAATAACACTGCTCAGCTAGTGCAAACAAAACAACGGTAGACTGGGGGGCAAGTTGAAATTCTATATTCATCACGAAATAACTCGCCTTTGATGATGTTGGATCCTGCCGGGGTGTTTTCGGCCACCGACACGTAGTAGCGTTGACTCTCAAAGCTGGGCTCTTGGTCATTGACGTCATGGACCTGTAACCAAGAGAGGAAGGGGTCATCAGTTTAGGTATTTAATGAACATGAAAAAATTTCAATAATAAAATTCGATCCAGTTCCTTTTGTGTTTTATGACGTTTAATAATTGGTTTGTTCATTTAATTGCCCCAACTCGTATCTAAGGTAGTTTTCACATCAGCTGTGTCATGGAATCTCAGATACCTGTAACTTTATCGCAAAATCCCGTTGTTCTGACTATCTTTCTTTACCTCGAGCAGGACCGTGCTGGTGACAGCCAGTTCTGGGAGGTCTCGCGGTAAAGCAGTGACAACTAGCAGCGCCAAAGGCATCGTCTCATGGTCCAGTAGGGTGGCCAGACTAAGGGTTCCATCAGGAGACACCGCGAGGGGCGGTGACACGTCCTTCACCGCCCACTCCAGCGTGTACTCCAGCTCCCCATGCCAGCGAGCGGCGACAGACCCAACCTGTGAGCCTGAAGAGAGAAGAAGAGTAAGTGGCGAGCAAGTGGATGTATTAGGAACAGCATGAAAGATTTACCTGAATAAAAAATGTCGGAAATGATCGGTGACTGACTAGATTTGATTGTCAAGGCTGTCTAGTGTGCAGGAGTCAGTGCCCTTCTTGCACAGAACATCGGTGACTGACAAACGGAAAAGAATTCAAGTCAATATGATTAGCCCAATGGTGCAAAAGATGCTCAGTTGAAAGTTCGCAAAAATGCATTGCTTCTACATTTAAAAACGTTAACTCTGCTTTAAGCAGTATACTGACCAATGGTAGTGTTTTCTAGAACAGGTATGATGTTGACGGCGGAGAAGAACTCTGGTGTGGGCGTATCTTCTGGGACGACCCTGATAAGGACGACTGCAACACTGGACAGCTGCTGTCCGGCCGTCCCTCCGTCGCGGGCCTCAAGGAAGAACTCGAACACGTTGCCGGGAGCTGAAGATAAAAACACCATGACTGATGCTGTGCTGATGGTTATGTAAAGTCAACTCCTGTCAAAGAGATAATGTCAGGCTCGAAGGTGTGCCATATGCACTGTCACTCAAGCTTTATCGGAGGAAGATTTAAGAAAAAAGTCAGTCTACTTTTATTCAGATAGATACAAACGTAGGGCAGAGTCTTCCTTGAAGGGGGTGACCGGCGGCAAGGCGCACCTCACACTTCTCTCATGCATTCACACAGATGCCAAAACTTAGCCTTTCAGATAAAAATGGTCCGGTCAAACCTGAGAGGCATAATTGCTTTTCCCTCTCTCACTCATGTCCATCACGTTTCTTAACGAGACGCCGAAGGCGAGAAAGCGCATCAGGGCCGCGTCGAAACTCATCCATTCACACACAATCATTCCCCACTTGCGCCTCTCCATTGTACGCTTTCTCGCTACTTCCACAGTGATGTATATATTTTCTCCCTGAAGCCTGATCCACGTCATCCATCAACTCAAAAACTCCAGTCTTCAACAAGGCACACGCGCTCACTCATGTCTCCTTCCATCTCACTTCTCACCAATTTCCCATCATCCATCCTGACCATGTATCCAAACCACCACAGAACACGTGAATCTACTGTCCTTCAACTTTTCATCATCCCGCTCTAACTCGAACACAGTCATCATTAATCCTGTCCCTCAGCATCACTATGGCTGTACAACTTTCTTCTCTTCCACTCTCGCCATCCACGTCTCAGCCCCGTAGAGCACAGGTGGGACAACTCTCCATTGATACAACCTTCACATTGATTCCATACCAAATGTACAACAGCTCACCACACTTTTCAGTGCACACACCGTAAATCCTTCCTTCACTCCTGATTTCCTTTCAGTTTTAGCTAATCCAGTCATCTACAAATGAGAGCCCGGGTACTTAAAACCCAATTTTCTCTAATATCTCTATCTAGTCGCATCTTTATTCGTTTTTCCCATATTAAGTGACAGCTTCATCCTCGCTTACACTCTAACGAACTCCGACACTAGCGTCCGGAAGTTCACTTTGGAATCTGACAGTAATGCCGTATCATCCGCAAACAGCAACTGACTCAACTACCAAATCCGCCGACGTACTCCGAACAACTCTAAGCCTCTCGTTCACTTCTCTAATCACTCCATCCATCCAAAAAGTGATTGAACAGTGATGGAGACATACCGAGAACTTTTATTGTTCCCATTTTCAGTGTGACCCAAGCACTTGCCTCGCTCACTAGTCTGCCACATACTCTGCTGACAACAAAGAAACTCTGGACCGCTCCTAACATATTTCCGCCGATTCCGTACTCTACAACGCTCCCTTGTCGACCTTATCGTAGGCCCTTTCCGGATCGATGAAAGCCCAGAACACATAGTTACCCTTCTTAAGGTACTTTTCATTGAATCGTCTCGCTGCAAAAATTTGATCTGCGCACATTCAACCTCTCCTAAAGCTCCCCCGTTCCACGCCAAACTCACCCTCCGTACTGTCTTTCACCCTTTTTATTAGCACTCTTCCTTATAACTTACCTACACCACGCAACAAGCTATTATTTGAGTAACTGTATTAGTTTTTCTATCCTTTGCCCTTGCACAGCGGAACAAAGCAAGCAATGCGCCACTCATTAACTCGCAGCTGGCACCGAACACAAAAATAGTAGCCTTACCAACGATTCGACTAATGTTACTCCATTCTTCTTTGGGCACTTAGTCGCAACACCGTTCAAACCAGGAGCTTTTTCTGCTT
>SDVV010014990.1:0-14654 GCA_016164225.1 Gammarus roeselii
TATATATACATTTATAATTCTTAGTTATTTTAGTTAGGTTAGGCTAGGTTGACTAGATTTTTGCAAACAATGTAGACACTGGTAAAAAAAAATATTCACTAAAGGTATTGCAAATGAAAAAAATATGTAAGTGTAACAACCAAATAGAATACTGGTGAAAGTATTATTAATTTATGTGCACCGAATACAGCTAAAATAAGTGTTATATGGAGAAACACCTGCTTTTCATATGATTAATAGGGAAATTAAAATGGAATAGCATGAGAGCATGTGTATGGTAGCGGCACAAATACCGATGTCCCCACCATGCACGATACGAGAGTATATATGTGTATACTTGGTGCCGGCACCAACACCGCATACGCCTACAGAAAGGAGATACGGACAAACACAGCAACGATTAGGATATGTAAGGGTATGTTAAGCTACGAAGACTTGTCATGAAAGAACATGTAGGACCATACCATGTACAGCGTAGTTAGATTTATAAGAAATTTGTAAATTTCAAAGGTACCAACCTGCAGACAAGACGCCAACCCTTGTGGACGCCGAAATTCATGAGATATGGGCTATTAATGCAACGGTTATGGTAGGCAAACGGGACATTTACCGGGAAAACGACGATCAAAATCTGTGAACTTCCTTACTGGCAAATATTCCCAACGCCGTAATCTGAGCGAGGCGTAGACAGATAAAGCTGCACATGCCGTAGTAAAGTTGATCTGGGAATGGCAGCGTCATCGCTTACATTTTCGATAAGATGCATCATGATACGGGAAATTTGCTGTAGCAAATTTTCAAGGGTATCTGCATTTGCCGTACCGAATATCGAACAGAGTAAACACAGAAACATGTCAAAACGACAGAGGCAACGTAAGCTGTTCAAGGGCTTCCCCATCCAGACGTACTTGGTCGCGCCCTACGGGGGAGCCTATTAGACTCAAGTTGAGGTTATGGTGGAAATGAGGCTCAAATCAAAATCCGACGTACGTGAACTGGAAAAGTGTATGATCCTTGGATTAGTGTCAGGATGTAGCCAAGCTTTCTTTGATAACCAAACGCAACGTAGAACATAGCATGAACGAAAAAAGCGATAAGCAAGGAGGAAGGGATGCAAGCTTTGGAAAAATTGCAGGATGCGCAGACTGTACATATGACCCTTCGAAAGAAATTTCTCCCCTATTTCATGGTGATGTGAACATTTCATAATATGCGTACGCGCCCTCGTGAACACTGGAATTCATGAGCTGTGGACTATTAGGGCACCGGCGAAGGACGGCAAACGAAAGATTACCGGGGAAACCCTGGCATCGGTCGAGTTTGTTACTTCCCGTACTGATCAATATTCTAATTGAAACATTTCCGGGGAAACGCCGACGACATTTTTAAATTTCCGTACCTACTGATGATCATTTCTAAATGCCGTAATCGAAGCGAGGCGAAGACAGATAAAGCTGCACCTTCAGTAGTGAAATTGATCTGAGCATGACAGTCTCATTGCCTCATTTTCGATAAGATGCATCATGATACGGGAAATTTGCTGTAGCAAATTGTCAAGGGTATATGCATTTGTCGTACCGAATGCTGAACGGGGTAAACATGGAAACATGTCAAAACGTCAGAGGTAACGTAACCTGTGCAAAGGCTTTCCCATCCAGACGTACATGGAAAGTTGATTATCCTTTGACTAGGGTCAGGATGTAGCTAAGCCTCCTTCGATAACTAACGCAACATAGAGCATAGCAAGAAGGAAGGAAGCATTACGCAAGCGTGAGGAAAATTGTGGGATGTGTAGGATGTATGTATGTCCTTAAAGGGAAATTTCTTCCTTTGGGTAAAGTGAAGAAATTTCAGCGGAAGGGGAAGATATTGAAATGAAGTCGACGGAAGTTGACGGAAGTGCCGTATATAGCTCACCATAGGCACATATACCAGGAGCGGGAAAGGAATGTATTTGCAAAGAGATTGAGAGGAATGTATTTGCAAAGAGATTAAGTTGAGGCATCACCCAGAGATGAAATAGCAAGTTGGATACGGCGCAAGTCAACTTTTTCGGAGACAGCAAGGCCCTAAGCCTAGAGGCTCAGTTCCGGCGGGTTGGGAACATAAATGATGCATTTATGTTGTTATTTAAGTAATTAGCTAATGTCCTTTTATCGTGTATGTATTAGTGGAGATTAAGTATTTTGATTGAAGCCCGTCACGCGTAACGATATTGGGGGGCTTCATCTTGTACACTATCTCTTTTTTTTAGAGTTGGTGGTGGGACGATCGATTTGCTTGGTGAAGTAATATATAAAATTACAGGGCTTCCTATAACTATGGTCATAAGGTATAAGCCAACCGGCCAAACACGATGCAGGTCTTTCTTACGAGAAACGCTCATATAAAATACAGGGACTGGGCAGAGCTCAGTAGTTCAGTGACCCTCAGAGAGTGACGATTGAGAGGTTGTTGTACTATGTGTAGTTGCGTGTAATGTGTCGTTCCCTTGTTAAATAAATATTTATGTAAACTGGGAAAGATATCTTGCCCATGCCAAATAATTGTGCTACGTAAAATGTGATAACATAACTAAACACTGTGATTTGTTGTCTATAAAAACTGCGTTAAACGGAAATAATATTGTCATTTATTTGTACACGTAATGCGCCACTCCGGCCAAGAAAGTGATGAAAGTAAATTCGCCAACCATCTATCGACCCTTCAGACCTGGAAGAAGGCCCAGGATTAAACGCAGGGTTTGCCAGTAGGCATCCTATTACTAAGCGTCTCCGTGCCTGCAGAAACATGAGTACAATTAATATTGAGATATTGCTTCAACGGTATTTTCATTTAGTTAATTTGTGCATGGCCTTGTGGTAAATTTGTTACGTGTTTGGAGTATGGAAAGTATATTGAAATAGTTGGCATGTAAAATTTTATATATTTATGTAAACCGTAAGCTTTTCATTATTTATGTGTAAATCCCACAGGTGGCTATAGCTGGATGTATGCGGCGCGGGTATATTTGTGTTCAGCAATATATTGTAAATTTGCTGCTGCTGTTGCCTCAGCCGCCGCTTACAATAGTTATGTTTAAGAATGTATTGTCATTTTGTTAATCGTGCTGCAGCAGCATTTTTCCAGTCGTGCGCTGAGGGCCTGTCCGCCTGACAACTTGCACTACTGATTCAAGAACAAGATAAGACAATTCGCACAAGCTGCATCCGGAGGAGATAAGAGACTGCAAGAGGGTGGTGATAGCATATGTCAGGATTGAATAAATTTAATAATAAACCCTTCATAATATCCCTACAATACAAACATACAAAACATCCTCAAATTCAGCCGCCAACCAGCCGCCGTGGGACTCTTTTTAGCCTTTTATATTATTTGATATCACGATAAACATATAATATATACACAAAATATGGAGACCCCGACCATGCCCCAAAAATTAAGGTTTAAGCCTATTCCTAACAATTACGAATTAATGTATAATGAACCAACAGTGAGTGACCAAGTTTTATCAGTCATATACAAATCCAAAATGGCATGACTGAAAATGAAATGCAAAGAATATCTATCTCACACCTGTTGAAATTTGTTACATCTTTAATTATATCCCACATGAAAAATGGAGATGGAACTGAATGGCGCTGTCCGTGCAGCACAATGTTTTAAATGACACGCAATTATTTTTAATAGTTGAGGAGCAATGCATGTTCTCAGTGATAATGTTATGCTTAGTAATATAAAATGCAATTAATGGATTTGCTGCTTCCTATTACATTTGAAGTAAACAATTCTGAGTGTTTTTTGCATACGTTCTATTTAACCTGTTGACACTCACGACAAGTGAATTACATGTAAATTATATCAACAACAGTATTTCCTTGAAAATTAAAAAGGAACAAATTGGATATTCGAGTGGGTAGTTTAGAACTATGCTGGCTTTCACTGCCAATGGCTGTCTGCTGCGCTGCCGCCCTGCCGTGCTGCTGCTGACTTGCCAAACTGCTTAGTGCGGGTGCTGTGCGGTTACAATTCAGCGCTTTGAACGTGACGGAATTTGAGCAACGTGTCCTGCATCAACTTTATATGAAGGTCGTGCGTTGGATATTCTGCATGCGTTATTGGGAACGATGCGCTTTGCAGTTGCCGCGGCCAACATTTGAAAACATGAAAATATCTTAAAATTTAACAGAGATATGTAAGATATTAATCATCTGAATGCTGCTGAAGATTTCAAAGAGAGAATCAGTATAATGATTCATAACACGGAGTTATTATTCACTGTATTGGACACGGGTAGTGCATTTGGGCACGTGTGTGCTTAAGATGGCCTTATTTCAACTGACCGTTATAGTTATTGTATTGTTGTTAAGTTCATTCTGCATTATTATTTATTCACTTCACTTGCGTTCCACATGGATTATGGATTGAATAATTTGTGAACGTTCTATTGTTGATGAAAGTGCATTTGCACATGTCATTGAAATATCTGATGACTATGAATCTATATGTAAAAATTCGGGAGAAAAAAAACGTGACATCCTATGAGAATTGTAATCTTAAGGTGTAAATGCAATTTATGCTTGAAGATTTACAAAGAAAGCACGATTTCGAACAATGCATACTAATGAAGATTCAAATTAATTGATACTAATAAAATTTTAAAACTAAGTTCACTGCACACATCCTAAACTTATTCCGATCTGTGTATGCGTTGAAGCTGAAATTCCGATACTCATTGAATCACCGATGGGTTGTGAATTCATACTTTTTTTTGTCCAATTCCCAGGTGGCTGTGGCCAGGCATCCAGGAAGTGGCCGGCCAGCGTGGCGACGGTTGCTGCAGGCGCTGGGTCACGTGCAGTCAAATGTTTGTTGCGTTGAATTTTAACGTTTCATTAACTGAAGGGTTATGTGACTGGTGTTCTAAGTTGTTATCAAAATGATCGGTCCTTCTTCTCTGTTTTGCTCTTTCGGTCAGTTAGATTTTTTGGGGGGGTCACTACTTTAAATGTGTTCTTTGCTTTACTTACTGTGAGTGCCTTTTCAATGGCCACAATAGCGTTACCATTCAAAATTTACTTGACCGAAAGGATTTTAATGAGAAATTGGTTGACTTCAACTCCATTTAATTATACTTGCCTCTAAACTATATGTGATCAAAGTCGATCACATGTGAGCTTGTGCTCTAACGAAAACTCTCGTGATTAGTTTCACACTGAAAAAGCTTTCGCAAGTTGATGAGATGAGCAAGGAAGAAAAAGGTATGAAAGGACCATTTCGTATGACTTGATGAGTTTGAATATTATACAAAAATTGCACGCAACCTGACTATCGTGGATAGGATCATTTCCATCACGGAAATGTAATTTCCTGCTCTGTCCATGCTTGATAGTCTGACGTGGCCGATGGGGGCCAGTAGCAAGTTGTGGGTAGCGGCTAGCGGTAAGCCTCTTGTAGGATGGCGTTAGGCGCGAGAGTGGTGCGACGAACCGGGCTAGAGCGGTCATGCCATTCAGATTGAACACAGAGGGCAACACTGAAGGTGCCAGGCATGTTATTTCTAAATTGCATATATACGTGATAATCACAAGTTGTTTCATTACTCCTATACTTTGATGGTACAAACTTTGCCCAAAAACTGACCAAAATTATTATTTTGTTGCTAGAATACGCTGCAATGCTTAAATTATATACTCTCTTTTATTCTTGGACTTAGCACTCTAACACTCCAGCGCCGATCCCAGTTGCCGATTGGATCGCGCCCAACTCCTTGTTTCCGATCTGAGTTGCTGATTGGCTGCTACAGTGTGCGCCCGGAGCTTTGAGCTGAAATCGCACGGCTTGATGGACAAGTTGGCGTGCGGAGAGACTTTCACCGCCAGCCAACTGCATCTGTTGCATACTTCCAATTGAAGTTAATACAATGGTCTAAAAACATAACGCTTTAAATCTCACAAGTAATTATACACTATTTACAATCTCATGGATGTATTCTGTTGTGAGGGAAAGGAGAGGAGAATGCAGAGCATCGTTTTACTAGCCTTTACATGTTTAAGTGATATTTAGAGTCGGGTGTAGGGCTTCATATGTATAAATCAAAAACTGAATACCATGCATAAGGATAGGTTCGGTTAGATTGGGAAAGCAATGTTGAATCGTGTCAAATTCAAAATACCATGAATTACCTATAGCATTCAGTCGATCGATGTAATTTACATATGAAAAAAATAGGTCGAAATTTGCTCAATCAAGATTGGAGGAGTGTGGTCGAACTGTTAAAGATAGATCTAAATGTAGAGCCAAGTGGAGATTTGATACATATTAAAAATAATCAATGAATACACTAGCATAAAACTTGAATGTTAATTCATAGTTCTTAGTTAAGTTGGGTTATGTTGATTTGTGTGCGGGTGATACATCTATAATAAATGCGATGTAAGAAATGGCTGGTTTTCAAATGATTATAAGTCACTTGAAATGGAATGCCATGTGAATATGCACACGTGATGTAAAAATGTTGCGTGCAAATTAAGTAAGATATACTGAACCTGGGAATGGATCGTGGTCGCTTACGCACATATGTATTTGTGTACATGGTGGCATCAGTGTCAATCTATATTAAGATGATGCTCATGTTAACAAGTTTTCATATGGATTCCCTAAAATTTCACCAATATCTTCTGGCAGCAGCTAATGAGAGCAGTAAATTTCGAATAACGTAGTCAACAAATGACTAATCCACCCTTGAAAAAGCCTTGGGAAGTAGAGATCTGTGGTCATACAGACAATATCCAACGAAAAACTGATCCATAATAGAAACATTTGTACCAAATGAAGGGCATTAGTTCTATTGGAGCATACCTGTAGAGTCTCATCCAAACATGTAATGGAATCTAAGTATAGAGCCACGTAGAGAGATTCATATATATCAATACCATATATGCGAGCTAACAAAGGTTAGACGGCAGTCAACAGCCCCTCGTCACGTATCGCATTGAGACCATATAGAGAGGATAATACATCTGGCGGTGAATGGCAACTACCATGTGCAAGATGATGTACAGTGTTGAATGAATCGATTGGGGAACTCATATATATCAATACCATACATAACCATCAAAACTTTATAAAATAAGTCAAGTTAGCTTAGATTGACTATTTCTTTTTCTCTAACATAACGTGTAACTGATCCATATTTAAAACGTTGCAACAAATGAAGTGTTAGATCTATTGGAATCGGGGTGCTGATCGTGTGGTAACAAGTTTGTTCAAATTTCGTATACTATTTAACGTAAATCTATAAATTGTACAGCGCAGGCGTGATTTGTGGTCTAGATTTGGCTGCAACCGTTACAGCATGTATCTATAACACATTTGCTACAGTTGATACCTATCTTTCTACTATGGAAGTTTAAATTACGAACAATTTCCTATGTGAGCAGCTAAGCGTAGCAATAACTTTGAAGTCATCTCTACTCTGAACTATGCAACATGGTGCCGGCACCGGCCCAGATATGCGTAATAAGTGGGTAAATGTGCGCATACTGTCGGCACCGGAGCCGGCACTGACCCAGATATGCATAATAAGTGTGTAAATGTGCGCATACTGTCGGCACCGGAGTCGGCATCGACCCAGATATGTATAATAAGTGTGTAAATGTGCGCATACTGTCGGCACCGGAGCTGGCTTCGACTAAGATATGCATAATAAGTGTGTAAATGTGCACATACTTTCGGCACCGGTGCCGGCACCGACCCAGATATGCATGATAAGTGTGTAAATGTGTACATGGATTGGTTATAAATCTAACTCAGATTTGTTCAGACTCAGTTAACAGTGTGCTTTCGTTGTAGGAGGATGTCACTAAGTTTGATATGGCAGCATTTTAACGTATAGGACAAAACGGGGATATGTGTTATTTGCGATGCAGAAATAAAATTAAGAATTCAGGTTCCATTTTCCGGTTTTTGCGTTATCTGAAACGTCGACATTATCTTGAATATGATAATCTTGAAAATAAACGAGAAAAGAAGAGCTTAATGGATGCAAAGGATGTATTGATAGAACATGTTGATTCTGACCTGGGTTTCCAAAATAATGAGGTAGAATGTGATCAACGACGTGAGAACGGCAAAGAAAGTGAGTTAACTATATCATTAAATTGCCCTACGCATAAAGATTAGGTGAAATGGGTGAATCGAATTGTGGGAAGAATACTCGAACTTGAGGCGATATCGAAAATAATGAAAATATGGGAATTACTGAAAATATAGGTATTGCACGTGATAGATCAAGTGAAATAGATACCCGTGGCATTGACGTTAAATCGTATGACAGTAAAATCAAGGAGATGTCATGTGAAGAAATTCATGGTAAAGTTTAAAAGAGTCGTATTATCAAATGGGATAATAAAACGGTATCGTATGCATGAAGTGTGAAATGGTACAATAGAATCAAACGTGTACCTGACATTGTTTCAAAAATGTTGGATATGAAACATGACGAGAAAATAAACATGCCTCAAACGATTGAGTGATCGGAAAATTATGTACATTTCTGATATGTGTGCTAATATATTGAATGGGAATGTTACCTCCAGCAAGAAATATGATGTAATGATTCGATGTCATGAATCATTACATCATATTTCAAGCTTCTGGGGACAAGGGTAGGGATTGAAGTGAGGAATAAAATATTACCAAAGGTTTCTAACCATCTAAAATGTATACTAAATCAATGCGACACTAAAAGGTATAGTCAAGAACCCAATAGAGCAGAGGAATACGCAATAAATGTAGTTAAAAGACGAACTGTGTGCGGGGATAAACAATTATTTGTGATTTATACCCAGGATCCCGATGCAAAACCAATGTGGACTATTGAACGAGATATATAACTGTGAGCTGTTACATCGCCTATTTATATAGCATTTAAACGAGTAAGAAGGGGGAAGTAGACCCTATCCCACCACTTGATATTCCGTGAGATTCTCATACGAGACATCATATTCCGAGAGATTCACACATGCGACTTCATATTTCGTGAGATTATAGCTACTAATATGGATGGTAATAAATTCCAAATACAGGGTAGAAGGGATGCAAAGCATTTAAATTCAGTAGTTGTAGCTTCTTTTTTCCACCGGAGCCTCAATGCGAAGTCAACGCACGCTTCCCAGTAGGGCGAGAAGATAAGTTGATTCTGGTAGAAGTGCACACTTTCGGGTGCGAGTTTACATCAGAACTTCAACTCCAACGTATAAGCATGGTAGAGCGTTTGGAAAAGGAAAGGATTCAAATAGTGGTGGCGTCAAACAGACGCCACTTGTTTTTTTGTTTTGTTTTCTGGGAGGCTACTTCTGTGAGCAGGCTATGTAAGTTGCACGGGGGGCTTATGAAGGCTCGGCGGGCTGTTGCACAATCCATAAATAAGTGTTTCGCCCTGATTGCAACTTTGTGGCAACAGGGGTATGGTGGTGCGTCCGGTCTCATGTCTAAATCCATTAGGTTATTGTGGGTTATCCCCGTGTGTCCCACGCATAAACGGTTAATGAACACTTGGTCTCAACTATTGGAAAATTTGGTGTCCTATTCTCCTACGGATGGTTTAACTGCAAGCACCTTTTGTACACTCTGCTGCCAGAGCTTGTTCCATTGAGATGTCATACGAGAGTTGATGACTGGGAACCAGTCTCGGTAATGTATGGAGATGAATTGTTCTTGGTGGGTAGACTCCCGTTTAGCAAGGAAATCTGCACGCTCGTTTTATCGAAGTCCCACGTGTCCTGGGATCCAGCAGAACTCGACCGCTTGACCCGTCACGGACATCGTGAATAGGTCGTGTTGCATTTTTCGAAGGGCAGGGTGATCATAGTGCAGAGTTTTCAGCTGAGAAAGAACACTTAGACTGGCTGAAAATACAGCATATTTGGGGAAACGATCAATTTTTGTTATGGAGATGGCTAAATCGAGTGTGTGCAGCTCTGCAGAGAATACAGAGGCCGCATGGGAAAGTGTGCCAAACGTGAGGTCCTGCTGTACAGAGTGGCAGCTCCTACCCCGTCCGATGTTTTGGAACCGTCAGTGTATATGTGGCGGTACTCGAAGTATTGTCCGTTAAGCAGTCTTGAGATTTCTCGGCAACCCGTGTTGGTTGGAGTTATTGCTTTAGGGTGCACTTGCAGATCTAGGTTGACCAGCGGTGGGCTGATCATGAACATAGGTGTGTCGATTTGAAGAATTCGATAGGAGAATAAAGTATTGATTGCCTTGCGATTGATGTTCAGCGAGGTCAGTAAGTTGTCCACACGTAGGGAAAAGGTGGGTATATATTCTTCTCAGCCGCAAAGAGGCGTTTATCGAAAATGCTGGTGTAGTCGCTGAGTGCTGGGCTATCGATAAAGCTCCTTGTCATGAAAATGAACTGTAGCGAGAGTTCATTTTCAAGACCGAAAATGTTTATTGCTTCTCGTAAACTAGCGGAGTGTTTTTCAGCGTTAAGGCTGGTTTTAGTTGTAAGCCGGGCACTTGAGTAAAGTGCATGCGAGATTCGGAATCCGCTCATGGTGCCCAGTTCCCGACCTGGCTTAGACATTTCTGGAGTTCCTGTTGAATTGTTTAGAGGCTAGGGTACCTGTGGCTTATTTCAGGTCGTCCACGTATAGTGATGGAAGCAATCTTCCGTCGCGCGGGAGAATACCTGCAATTTGGTCGATTTTTAGTAAAAAATGAGTGACACTGAAGAAGCAGCCCCGGGGGACGAGCAAAACTAGCATGGGACTGATGATGTCATGTCGTGATTAGCTACAGACCAGACGGCGCGAGCTGCTACTATGGGTGCCTAACTTATTTGATGTTGTCATTTTTACCTAAGCATATTAACAAGGAAATACATTTAGCATAGTTTGATCTAATACTTAATTTAAAAACTCATTTTAGTTCCGGGTTTAGCACTCCAAACTTCGCACGCGGCCAAGTTGCAGATTGGGTGACTGACTCAAATCCGAGTTGCTGATTGGTTGGTGTTGAGTCCCTACAGCGTGATGTGCAAGCTAGAAGGCGAAGTTAATGCTGCCTGTGGCCCACTTCCAATGAAGTCAATACAATGGTATAAAACTAGAATATTTCAATCTTAAACGTACATATTTACAAAAATTTATTTAAAAATAATTATTTGTTTGTGAGGGGAGTATTGCGGAACTCGACTGCACGAGCCCATACACTGCCCCCTCCCTAGTGGAGTCTCCTACCCCCCTTGGATGTTAGCAATATCGTACAGGTGGTTTAATATGTCAGCCACTCCTTGTGGTGACACCCATTGTAGGAGGGTTAGTAGTCGCGCTATTGCCGTGCTGTGCTGGTGGCGGCCTGTCTGCGAGCGCGAGCGGGTCTCTAAAGCGTACACGATTGACTTGAACGCATTGCCAGCTGATGTGTTGCGGTTATCAGGACAGCGCTGTCTTCTGCGACTCTGAGCAGCTCTTAAGGGATCGATGGAAGCAGTTTCTATTTTATTTTTGTGAATTATTTGGTAAGATTTTGAGCCTCGCTCTGAGATGCAAAATTACCTTCCTAAGGTCTGGTTAGAGACCGCTATACTGCGTCTACTCTGATGAATACGTGCGTGCATTTCTCAAACGCAGGGTCAATTTTGCCCTTGATTCGGGTTCATTTTGGGGAATGGAATTTTAAACGTGCCAAGGCATCTCTTACTTTTTAATGCGAATTTGTTGGGCGGCAGATCATTGTTGTTTTCGGGGTTTTACGAGGTCCCCTGGTACGCGTAGTGTGCTGCTGTACAACATTTCGACAACGGAGCAGTTGAGTTCTACTTTTGGCGCTGTGCGCAGGCCTAACACGATTAGCGGCAACTTTTGGTGCCAATCCTGCGGATTTTATTGACACTTTAGACTAGTATTTAAGGTGCGATGGAATCTTTCGATGATTCTATTGCACTGTGGAAAACTAGTGGTGGAGGCGGTTTTTTTGGATGCCGAGAAGTCTGCATAACGTTGTGGCGGTTAATTAGCCCTCGAAGTTGGCACCGCGATCGGTCGTCAATGTTCCAGGTACTCCGTATCCGAATACCCAGTTCTCGAGGAACGCTTTGGCTATAGTTTCAGCTGTCATGCCCACAATCAGTATTGCTTCGGGCCATCTACTGTATCTATTGATGATTGTTAGTAGATAGCGAAAGCCATTGCTGTAAGGGAGCGGGCCTACGATGTCCATATGGACCGCATTGAAATGACCTGAAACGGGTCCGAATTGTTGCAAATGGGCTTTATTTTGGTGAGTGATTTTTGATGACTGACAGTGATGACACGTTAGAGCTAGTTTTTGAATGTCTTTGCTCATGTTAGGCTAGAACGCTTTGGCCTTGATTATTAGGACTGTTCGCTTTACATCTGGATGAACGAGGTTGTGCTGAGACTTTTGTACCGCTTTCGCATTGATTTCGGAATGAACGGTCGTGGCTCAGAAGGTGAAGCTTCGTAGGCGATGCCATTTCTGCACTCAATCTTTAGTGGGTAGGCTTCGCCTTTTAAAAAGCCTCGTATTGGTCGTTGATTGAGGTTTTTATTTCCTTGTCGTGAAAATGCGCGTTTGCCAGTTCTTCGAGCGTTATTGCTCGGTCCGAGACCACGTTTATCGCATCGATTCAGCTGAGCGCATCGGCTATTACGTTATCTCTACCGCAGATGTATCACACGTCGGAAGTGAATTCAAGAATGTAGGATAGATGCCTCGCCTCGCGGGGGGAGTGTTGGTCCAAATTTGAAACTTGCACAGCCTTAGTTATTGGCTGATGGCCTGTGTAGAGACAGAATTGTGTCTCTTGGAGCACGTATTTGAAATGCTTAAGGGCAAGGTACGCTGTCAGGAGTTCGCCGGAAAAGGTGGAGTAGATTTCCTCCGCTTTAGTGAAACGCGTGCTGAAAATATATACCACAAATTTAATATTCAAAATTTCAATGAAATTTCAAATTTTCGAGGGATGACAGAGCCAAGTCTGTATTTTGCAGTGATAACTTGGCTATTTAAGTAAGGTGACATTCCTCGAAAATTGGAAATTTCCTTGAAATTTTTAATATTAAATTTGTGTTAAATATTTTTAACTCATGTAACACGTACATACGCTTGAATATTCACATTCACATACGTACTCAGCCCTATACATATACACAGTTGATGACCTAGGTGAGAAATGTTAGGCGAAATGTTTTGCGAAGAACCACATGTAATCAACTTATAATAGCTAGCTGGTAATCAAAATGGTGTCAGTAATACGTTAAGAACAAGCGGAGACACACGTTTCGTCATATAATAAACAGAAAATGAACATTCATAACTCAAAATTTTGTTCACAAGTGCTGGAAGATGAAATCTCCGAAGATGATCATTTATTTATTATTTGCTTCAATGCTCCGAAGATGATATGAGTCGGTTCGAATAAATATTGACAAGTGTGGAAAATAACAGTTATCTCAGAATGGACAAACAAGAATCAAAAGAGTGTGAGATATCATTCATAAATGTATGCAGGAAAAAAGGAAGTCTGCTTTGGGAAACTAATGTGTACGTGTTACATTCGTATGTAAGTAAGTTTAGGAGGGAGGGGGTAAGAGAAGCATATCTCGATAATTTATGTGATCCAAGGGTAAAATCTTCATCATGATTGTAATACAGCTGAGGTAGTGAACATAGATTATACCTATGAACAAAAGAGAAACTGGAACGTATGCAAAATTTCTCAATGATGAATCTCAGAATGACTTCGAATTGGAAAGGATTCGAATAGTTAAGTTCAAGAAGAAGAAGAAATACATTTATTGACACACGGGAACGGAATAGCCTTCGGAATCCACATCAAAGATATGATGGAGTATAAGATGGATTTTGAGAGTATACTGAAATATAGTGATGAAAAGTAGTGTTGGATGACGAACAATGCTGTTTAAATAGCAAAAATCAGGTATATGATACTGATGATGGCAGAAAGGTCTGTAAATAATGCTAATAAATACTAATAAGAACTATGTATGTTCTCAATGAAATGTTTATATTATCCTAAACTCGAAGGATAAGTAATGAATTGTGAACATCGTGACAGTCGGACGTAACATAGAATCTTCAAAAATCAGTAGAAAAAAATTGTTTCAAGGGTTGAAATGATGCCAGAAAACCTATCTCGAGGTAAATGATCTAGATGTGATACAGAATGGTATGATATAAATCAGCGTCCGATCAGATCTTGAAACGAAGTCATCGATAAAGATAAGAAAAATATAGGCAAGAGAAAAATGAAAATTCAGAGATTGAAGTTGTCAAAGGTTGTAGAGTTAAGCGGAGATATTGAAATAAATTAAGAAAAACATGGTGTAAGACAATGTGTCCGTTTGTATGAAACTGAATACCATTTTGAAGTATATGTAGCATTCAATTCATCCAAGTTTGAAAATGGAGGATTCTCTGGTAACAAATATGACTCGAGAGTGACAACGGAATAAATAACATGTATGTTAGAGTGATATTTAGAGTTGTATGGAGGGGTTCATATGTATATATCAATGACTGAATACCGTACGTAAGGTCAGGTCATGTTATGATGGGTGTGAATAATATGTTAAAGTGACGTAGAATTGTGACAAAAT
>SDVV010014991.1:0-14654 GCA_016164225.1 Gammarus roeselii
ATACATATGAACATGCATATGCTTATACATATACATATACATATACACACACACATACATATGCATATAAATATGCATATAAATATGCATATACATATACATATACATATACATATACATATACATATACATATACATATACATATACATATACATATACATATACATATACGTATACATATACATACACATATGCTTATGCATGTACACATGCATTTTCATATACATATTAAAATACATATACATATTAAATACATATACATATACATATACATATACATATACATATACATATGCATATATGCATATACATATACATATACATATATATATACATATACATATACATATACACATAAATCAAACCAAAAATAAACACCACCACGGCCATTTTGCTTAAATTCAATTGCCCACCCCACTTAACTACATAGACATACCTTTTTCTGACGTCAAAACCAGGGTCACACCCTTCGAAAGACGACGATGCGATGCTATAAATGCCAGAAACACGGACACACGAGCAGAGATTGTAACGGTAAGCCAATATGTTCACACTGCTCCCAAGACGACTACGACAACCAAGACGATCCCTCGTCGTGCCCGTCCGCAGAACCTGAAAAGTACTGAAAAGTAAACGGCCACCCAATGGGACACGGAGACTGCCCCCAAGACAAGACTGAGAGGGGGATCCTGCAACACCAAATAGAGCACAAAGTCGGTATAATAACACGAAAATCCGACGACGACGACCGCGGAGTACGCGACGCCCTCTCGCCACGAAGCAAAAAGATTAACAACAACCCACGAACCACAGCTCGCCTTGATTAGGGCGTTGAACGACTTCTGAGCGTCTTAACAGCAACCGCACCCAGTGAAAACCAACGTGAGGTATTCAACCCTCAGCTAACATGCCCGACACCAGAACATCTCGCAAGTGAGAACGACTACGCCTGCGCGAGGACGCGTTAAAAATCTTCAACGACGAACCGATACCCGAAACCACTGACCGACCATGCATCGCACTCGACTCAAGTATCCCAGCGACTACTACTTAGCCCATAATAATGCCTAAAATACTCTCCATAGAAGAAAAACGCGCTCGCTCAAGAAGCAAACACATGGGCCGTACTTCCTCGTCCTCCTCCTACAAGAGCACTCACAGCCAAGAACGCAGTGAGTCTAGGAGATCGTGTGCTGCAGGAAGCGGACGAACGTGCGAACGCTCTCAATCTCGGACACCTGTGCCTCATAGACACGAACATCACGAAAGTTCCTACAAACAACACGACCGCTCCAGACCATCTAGATCTGAGCATGAAACAGATCCTAAATGAACAACAGTACAATACTTCAGTCGAATTACCAGGGACTTAAAAAAGAAATATGAATTATTATCCCTAATCTCCACCCATACTCCTTTGGTAGTAGGCCTCTAGGAGATCAAACTCCGTGACACCGCCACCTTCACAATCCCTCAAAATGTCACACACCGTCGCAAAGGTCACAGTAATGTGACTGCCCACGTCGGAGTGGCACTTATGATTCATCAAAGCATACCTCATCATATGTTCCCAAGCTGTCGCAGTGAAGATATGTATCTCAAGACCAATTACAGTGGTATCTATCTACTCGTCACAAAACCACGATCTCACGGAGGCACTAATGACCGGTCTGCTTAATCAACTGCATCATCCCGTACTCCTCCTTGGAGACTTCAACAGCTACCACGAAGTGTGGGATGCGTGAGAACAGACCCCAGGGGAGTGATAATGGCCAACACCACAGTCACAACCTGGTCCTTCTCAGCGACGGACGACCCACTCGGATCACCATCAAAAGTGAAACCGCCATCGATTTATCAATCTGTTTTCACACTTTAGCACCCCAACTCGTTTGTGGAGTCCTGTCTTCAACAAATGACAGTGACTCACAGCCCAGTGATCATATCGCTTCTTACTAACCGACCAAACAATCCCGACGCACAGGAACTTCGATTCAACTACCGGAAAGCCAGCTGGGAGGAATACTCGACACATGTCACATGGGACGATGTGGAGGGCCGAGCCGAGAAATTCCATAGCGCAGCTATCGCATACATTCCCCAGTATTTACCCTCAACCTTTTTTCCAAAACCTTGCTGGTGCCTGGAGGTAAAAAAGCAATGGACCGGCGTGAAAGGATGTACGGGGCCTTCCGCCGCGCACGTTCCCCCAGGAACTGAGCAGACTGGAAATGTGAAACAGCCGTGTTCCGCAAATTTCACGTGGAGGAGAAGCGAAACAACTGGACCCAATTAGTTAATACAATCAATCGAAACACCCCTTTTTCCCAAGGGTGGGGAAAAATAAGACGTATCCATGGTGGCCCGAGCGATCTATCCACATCGGGTCGGACGGAGACACTGTCTATTCTTCATACGTGGACATCGCGCCTAAACTAGCTCAGACTTTCAGCCAGATATCGCAATCAACAAATACAACGGCTTCCTTTCAACGGGGAAAGACCTAAGAGAAAAGGAACATATTGACTTCACTTCCGCAAAGGAAGAATTCAACAACAAACCTTTCTCCCTCCATGAACTACAGTATGATACCAACCACACTCGTGAAACCACACCCGGGCCGGACCGAGTGCATATCAATATGATCTAACACCTTCCTGACAATGCTCTTTAGCATCTTCTAAATGTGTTCAATACGTTGCATTCAAACTCATTCTTTCCCGATCAAAAGCGGGAATCCGTAATTATCCCGATAGCCAAACCCGGAAAATGTCACAGCGACCCACATAACCATCGTCCCATTGCCCTAACTAGCGTCCATGGAAGATTATGGAAAGAATGACAAACGCACGCCTAGTCGACTGCCTTGAAATGTATGCAGGCCTTAATAACATCCAGTGCGGTGGCCGTAAGCGCCCCTCCACAACAGACCACCTCGTACGACTAGAATCAGACATTAGACAAGCCTTCGTCCGAAGAACATAAGTGGTTTCCATATTTTTTGACGTGGAAAAAACATACGACATAACGTGGAAATACGGGATAGTGAAGGACCTCCACCGTAACGGCTTGAGAGGTCTCCTACCACGTTTCATCCATCACTTTTTACAAAACCCCACCTCGAGGGTCAAGTTTGGCGACCCTCAGTCTCCGTCATATCCACAAAAAATGGGCGTCCCCAGGGAAGCGTCCTCAGTGTCACTCTTTTTATTCTAAAAATCGATCAGTTAGACGACATTCTTCCGCGAGATGGAAGAATGCTCTCATCACAATAGGTGGACGACCTACAAATAAGCTACAGACACCCTAGCCTCATAAAAATTCTATATGAACTTCAGAAGTGCCTAAGCCTGGTCGGGAATTGGGCTTCTCTAAACGGATTGCGATTCTCGCCCTCTAAAACAAAAAGCATGCACTTTACCCTTGAGCCCGGCGTACACCAAAACAGCCCTAACGCTGCACGAACACCCCTCTAGTATACGAAGAAACGATACAATTCCTGGGTCATGTGTGGTACCATAAACTCGAGTGGCGACTCCACATTGCAGCCCTGGAGACTCGATGCAAAAGGTCGGTAACATCCCTGAAGTTCGGGGGCGAACATGGACACCGGAGTGAGCAATAATACGATCACGCATGGACTAGGGAGAGCAATAATACGATCACGCATGAATTAGGGAGAGCAATAATACGATCACCCATGGACTACGCCGTTGTCTACATTTCTGCAGCCAAAACCACTCTGGAACCTCTCTTGACCACCACGAACAATGCTATGCGTGTCACAACTGGCGCGTTCCGCTATACACCCCATTCGAATCCCTTAACGTGCTCGCTGAAGAACTTCCACTTCCGCTCCGACGAGACAGACTTTCACTACAATACTATTATAAGACTAGAAGTCTGATTAACAACCCAGCGTTCAACCACATTACCAACACATCCGATAAGCGCCTTATCGCGGCTAAAAAGAATATATGCCCACCGTTTTCCCTACGTGTGGACAACCTGCTAACCTCGCTGAACATCAATCGAAAAGGTATTAAGCCTTCATTCTCCTACCGAATTCTTCCAATTAACACACCAACACGGATGATCAACCCACGACCAGTTAACTTAGACCTGCAAGTGGACCCTAAAACAACTGCTCCAACCAACGCGTACCGACAGGAATTTCTACGACTACTTGAGGAAGAATATTTAGAGCACCGCCATATATATACAGACAGCTCCAAAACTGCGGACGGAGTGGAGCCGCCGCTGTGTGCGGAGACATCCCGAGCTCGGCCACCCTCCCAAAAGAGGCCACCGTGTTCTATCAGAGCTCCACGCACTCAAACTAGCTATCTCTATTGCAAAAACAGATCGCTTCGCAAAATACGTCGTATTCTCAGAGTCTGAGTGTCCTCGCCCAGCCTAAAAAACTGCACTACGAACAACCCGTTCTACGTAAAATGCAGCACGATCTCTTTGTGATGTCTGAGACGAATCAGGTGGTCGAATTCTGCTGGATCCCCGGGCACGCGGGAATAAGAGGAAACGAACTTGCGGACTCGCTTGCTTAACTGGCGTTACTCACCAAGAACTATTTTTCGCAATACATTACCGGAACTGGTTCTCTATCATCAACTCAAATTTACACCCCGATGGGATGAAATGGGGCAACAGAGTGGACAAGAAATGCTTTCAGTCAAACCCTCAGTCGGAAAATGGGAAACAAAGTTCACCAACAGAAAAGACCAAGTGTTCATCAACCGCTTGTGCACGGGACACACGTGGATAACTCAACCACCTGATGGATGTCGACATGGGACCAAACGCGCCACGTTGCCCCTGTTGACACCAAGTGGCTATCAGCTGACCCAACCTACCGGAGAAAGCTTATCGATTCCGGAAAACACACCGGACTATACGAAGCTGTCTAAACACCAAACGCCTGTGCAAGTGAGGTGGTCTCTCCCCCCCATTATTTACAGAGATAACAATATATTTACGAAGATACGCATTAACTCTTTACTCTCTTGTACGCGCTAGTACGCGAATATGCCACAATGGAAATATGTACTGACTTCATCTTGACATGACTAATATTTTCGCAAGCGAGGCCGTGCGAACTTATCTAAATCAATGACGGTCGCGCCCTACCGGGGAGCCTATTATTGCTCACGTTGAGGTTCCGATGGAAATGAGGCTCAAATGAAATCCTCAACATTCAACAACTCATCATAATACTCAGCCCACCTTTTCCGTACAACACTACTTTTGTATCAATAATTGGCCGTTATCATCTTTAACAGCCTCCTCCTTTCCGGTCTCCCCCTTCCTCACCTCTTTCCAAAACATATTTTTATTCTCCTAAAATTGTGGCACAACAGTCTGCCCCACTTGGCATCAGCCTCCCTTTTGGCTCTCCTCACTACCCGTTTTACCTCTTTCTTCTTCTCTTCATAGATGCCACAGGCCACCATCGACCTCGCTTGCAACCACTCCACGGATAAGGTGGTTACAGTAGTTTGACGAGTTGCTGAATGTTGAGGATGTTAGAGAGGCTGACATTGCTTTGGGTCTCATTTTCACTGGAGCCTCATAGCGAGTCGTCGCAGGCTTCCCAGTAGGGCACGAAGATCCGTTGACTCTGGTAGGTTCGCACGTCCTTGCGCGCGAGGTCAAATTAGAACATCAATTGTGATTCACAAGAAGGCTATTGCGTTCAGGAACGGGGAGGATTCACGTACAGATGGTTCTACACAAGCGATTAGTTTTTTCCGGTGTTAGGTCTTTGTAGGTTACACGGGGGCTAAAAAAGGCTTTTCGGGCTGCTACTTTGATTTGATTTGATTGATTTGATTCTCATATTTCCGACAGAGCCTCAACGCAAGTCATAATAGGCTACCCCGTTGGGCTCGATGATCATGGATATCAGTAGGCTCGCACGCTTCAGCGTGCGAGAAGAAATCAACGCTGTTAAAGCCAGAAATAAATGAAAATTTTAGCAATGTCAGACGCCCGCCGGTGCGCTCAAAAAAAAGGCATAGACGAAACTGATCTCCGCTTACAACCACCTAGAACTTCTAGAGTAATGTGTACGCACGCTTGTGCGCACAGGTGGCATCATCAAGACTGGTACAAGGTTTACCCCGTCAACATATCACGCCAAACAATTTCTGCACAAGAACTTCGATTCAAATATCGGAAAGCCAGCTGGGAAAAATACTCGAAACATATCACGTGGGTCGACATGGGTGGCCTCCCGGCGACATCTCAGTACACGACCTCGTCACACATCCATGGGTGGTATTCTGGTGACATCTCAGTACACGACCTCGTCATCCATTTATGGGTGGTATCCTGGTGACATCTCAGTACACGATCTCGTCATCCATTTATGGGCGGTATCCCGGCGACATCTCAGTACACGACCTCGTTATTCATCTATTCGAGAAATTTCAGAGTGCAGCTGCCGCATGCATTCCCAATATTCACCTTCAACCTTTTTCCAAAACTGAGACGGTGCCCGGAGGTGCAAGATACAAGAGGCGGTGTGAAATGGCTGTACACGGCCGTCCGTCTAGCACGGCCCGCAGAAACCTAATAGAGTGGAAAAGGGCCTTTTTCGTAATCCGCAAACTTGAAGTAGAGAAGAAACTAGAAAGCTAGACCCTATTAGTCAACACTATTAACTGAAATACCCCCCTTTTCCCAAGTTTGGGAAAAATAAGACTATCCAGGGACTCACCGATCGACCTATCTACATCTTTTCAGACGGAGGCACTTTTTCAGATACCACGATCAACAAATTACACGGCTGCTCTCCAACTGTCAAAAACGTTCGTGAAAGTTAAAACACTGACTTTATTTCCACAAACAAAGAATTCTATAACAAACCTTTCTCTCCACGAAATACAGTATGCTATAGACCATACCCGCGAAACTTCACCCGGGCCGGACCGCGTGTGCAACAATATGATCAAACATCTCCCTGAACTCACTTTTTTTGACCAATGGAGGACATCTGTAACCATCCCAATACTCAAACCTGGAAAATGCCAGAGTGGCCCTCGCAACTACCACCCCATTGTCCTAACTAACGTCCATGTAAGCCTATGGAAAGAATTGTAAGCTCACGCCTTGATGACTACCTTGAAATACATGCAGGCTTCAACAACTCAAGTGCGACGGCTGAAAGCGCCACTCCACGGCGGACCATCTTGTACGACTAGAATCAGACATTCAACTGGCTTTCATCCAAGGGGAACACGTGTTTTTTTTCGACGTTGATAAAGCATCCGACACTACTCGTGCCCTACGGGGTAGCCAGCCACGACTCACGTTGAGACTCCGGTGGAAATGAGGCCCAAATTTGGAATCAGATGATACTACCAGGAAGTACAGTATTATAAATATCTCCTCCTCAATAGTGTCAGAGGCTGCCTGCCACGTTTTATCGGACAATTTCTGCAAAATCCTACCTTCAGGCCATGGTCGGTAACACTGTCATCATCGTATCCGGAAGAAATGCGAGCGTCCTCATTGCCACTCTTGTTATCCTCAAAATAGACCAGCTAGCCGACATTCTTCCTGCGACGGATGACTTCTTGTATCACTTTACGTGGACGACCTACAAATAAACTACAAACACCTTAGCCTTCCAACAATTCAGCAGAAATTCCAGAATTGTCTAGACCAAGTCTGGAACTGGGCTTCCTCAAACGGATCCCAATTCTTGCCCTCTAAATCTACAAGCATGCATTTTACTCTCATTAACGGCTTACACCTGGAACCAGCTCTAACGCAGCACAACACACCTATAGTATACTAAGAATTTATAAAGTTCCTGGGCCTTGTGTGCGAACCTAAACTCACAAGGCAACCCCACATTACACCCTCGGAGACCTGCTGCAAAAGGTCAGCGGGACTTATCCTCTCGGTAACATCCTTGAAATTCGGCGCCGATATAAACACCAGCATGTCGTTTTTCAGAACAATTATACGCTCACGCATTGACTATGGAGCTGTTGTTTACGGTTGAGCAAGGAAAACCACTCTCGAACACTTCTCGATAATCGCAAACAACGCTATCCGCATCACCATCAGTGCTTTCCGTTCAACTCCAATCGAATCTCTGAACGTGCTAGATAACGAGCTTCCACTGCTGCTCCGGCGAGAAAAACTTGCTACAATACTATTTCAAGACTAGGAACCTTTTCAACAATCCATTACTCAACGACATCACCAACATTTCCGATAAACGCCGTTTTGCGGCTGTGGATAATTTATGTGCCCACCATTTTTCCTACCGCCTGGACAACTTATTGACCTTGCTAATCATCAATCCCAAAGCTATCAAGCCTACGTTCTCCTACCGAATTTTCAAAGTCAACACACCAACGTGGATGATCAACCCACCGCTGGTCAACCTAGACTTGCAAATATACCCTAAAGTAACTACTACAACCAACACGTATCGCCGAGACTACACGAGAAACAATACTACGAGCACCGTCATATACATACCGACTGCTCCAAAACCGCTGACGGAGTGGAAGCTGCAGCTATGTGCGGGGAAACCTCACGTTCGGCTACCCTCCCACAAGAAGCCTCTGTGTTCTCTGCAGAGCTGTACGCACTCGAGTTAGCCCTATCTATTACAACAACAGATCGCCTCCCGAAACATGTCGTGTCGTATGCTCAGATAGTGTGAGTGCCCTCACTCGGTTTAAAATTCTGCACTGTGAACACCCGTGCTCTTCGTAAAATGCAGCACAATCTCTTTTCAACGCCCGGGACGGCCAAGCTGTCAAATTCTGCTGGATTCTTAGACACGTGAAAATTAAAGGAAACTAGCTTGCAGATTTCTTTGCAAAACTGGCGTCTACCCATCAAGAAAAATTTATCACCATACATTACCGAGACTAGTTCCTTATCATCAACCCTCGTTCCCTATCATCAACTCTCGTTGAAAATGCCAATGGAGTGACATGTGGCACCAGAGAGGACAAAAAATGTTTTCATTTGAGCCCTCGGTTGGAGTATGGGAAACCATGTTCTCCAAGAGGAGAGAACAAGTGTTCATCAACCGCTTGAGCACGGGACACACGTTTACTCACAAACACCTAATGGATGTAAACATGGGACCGAATGTGCCGCCACCATGCTTTTATTGCCACTAGGTGACAATCAGCGTGAAACACTTACTGAGGGATTGCAATGCACTCCCAGCAGCCCGACGAGCTTTCTGAAACCTCCGTGCAACCTACAAGCCTTGCTCACTGATCGAACCTACCGAAAGAAGTTAATCGCTTTCGAAAACATATCGGACTATACGAAGCTCTGTAAAACCTAAACAACTGTGCAGGAGTCGTGATCAGTACACCCCATAAGGCACAAAGACGATAATCTGTTTATGTAGCTGAGTTTAAATCCTTTCCGTATCTATACGCACTAGCTTACGCACATACCCCAATTGAAGAATTTCTTTCTAATAAGGTCACTATTTTTCACACGAAGGTGTGCGAACCTCCCAGGATCGATGATCTTTGTGCCCAACGGGGGAGCGTGCGATAATTCGCGTTGAGGCTCCGGTGTATACGAAGCCCAAATCAAATCCGGTGGAAAGGAGGTCCAAATCAAATCCATCTAAGTAGAGATTGAACAGCCAGGAAGACGTGACGCAGCCTTTTCTCACTCCCACTTCCACTGTTGACCAATCACCATCCTCACTCTGACCTATGCTCTGCTGCCAACAGAGGAACAGAAACGCTTCCGCCTATTATGACTCACGTTGAGGCTCCTGTGTAAATGAGGCTTAAATCAAATCAAACGCTTTCAACAGATTTCCGCCTACTACATACAGACGCGCTTCCTTGTCGATCCTGTCGTAGGCCTTTTCCAGATCCACGAAGTCCAAGAACACATCCTGCAAAGTACTTGTCACAGACTTGTCTCACCCAAAAGTCTGATCGATACACCCTCTACCTCTCCTAAGGCCATACTTTTCATCGCTTATTGCACCATTTGTACTCTATTTGATCCTCTTGATAACAACCCTCCCGTACAACTTACCAACGACACATAACAAACTGATTCCTCTCGAATAACAGCATTCATTTTCATCTCCTTTGTTCTTATGCAGCGGAACAATGCAAGCACTGCGCCACTCTATCGGCCCCACGCCCGACATAAAATATAGGTTTAGTAACCTCGTCAGCCATATCGCTACTCCACTCCTCTTCAGGTACTACTTCGAAACGCCGTCCAAATCAGGGGGTATCTGGGCTTTTATCACATCTACTGCCTTCTGGACTTCTTCCTTAGTAATGTCCGCAACAAATCTATCTCAACACTGGCATCTGTGCACCATCATCCACAGCAACAATGTCAGCCTCTCTGACATCAACATTTAGCAACTCATTAAAATACTCCGCCCACCACTTCTGTACATCACCACTTTTCAACAAGAACCGACCGTTCTCATCTTTCACCACCTCTTTTTTTTCACCACCCTCCATTCTTACCCCTTCACCTCTTTCCAGAACAACTTGTTTTTCTCAAAATTATGGATCAACTGTCATCAGCGTCTCTCTTGATTATCCTCACCACCCGTTTCACCTCCTTTCAGTGTCTCTCTTGGCTCTCCTCACCACCCGCTTCACCTCTTTTCAGCGTTTCTCTTGGCTCTCCTCCCCAGCCGCTTCACCTCTTTTCACCGTCTCTCTTGGCTCTCCTCACCACCAGCTTCACCTCTTTTCAGCGTCTCTCTTAGCTCTCCTTACCATTCGGCGTCACCTCTTTTCAGCGTCTCTCTTGGCTCTCCTCACCACCCACTTCACCTCTTTTCAGCGTCTCTCTTCGCTCTCCTCGCCACCCGCTTCACCTCTTTTCAGTGTCTCTCTTGGTTCTCCTCTCCACCCGCTTCACCTCTTTTCAGCGTCTCTCTTGGCTCTCCTCACCACCCGCTTCACCTCTTTTCAGCGTCTCTCTTGGCTCTCCTCACCACCCGCATCACCTCTTTTCAGCGTCTCTCTTGGCTCTCCTCACCACCCGCTTCACCTCTTTTCTCTCCATAGTTGTCATAGGTCACCACCGACCTCAAAAACTACCGTTCAATCATTTTGTGTGTAGAAAACTTGTTGCAAAGTATCATAGGAACATTATTTCTTATCGTAATGAAAAATGTTAGCAATTTTTTCCCTCGTGATTGAATGAATAAAAAGAAACGACCTATTTTGCCACGTTTATTGATTATGTATGTGGTTATGTACTCAATAAATATACTGTTCATGATGACAGGGATGATGACTTTAATGATATCTACAAATGATTAAATGGATACAAGATTTCGGACAACCCAACTGACAGCTGAATAGACATGTACGAGGAATACTTGAGCAGAAACGAATAAACTTTGTGAGCCAGTGGCTGCTGTGTTCTTAAGCGTTTATATTCAACAGTTAAAGAAAATTCTGGATATATACGAATTTTCTGAAGTAGCGATGCAAACTGAAGTGTAAAACAACATTTCTGTCCTTGTCTGATTCAGACGCTTGAGTTGTGGATGAGTAACAAATATTTACTTTGAACGTTTCATTTCATCCTTCGAATCACGCGAATGCGGACAAGTGTTCGTATGATTAACATCAAATAAATAACCTGCGATAATCGCACCACACGCTTAAGGGGAGACTGAGGTAACAACAATCCCTTTCTAGTGACATTTCAACGGCAACACTGGTGTGGTTACCTCACGCTTCCTTTAACGCATTCAAAATAAATGGATTCATTTTCTAGCCCATGAAAACTTCTACCTTGTACATTTTTAATTTTAAATAACATACGCACTGTGCTTATTAATATTGTGATACGATGAAGGCTCCCCAATCACAGCGATCCGATTAAACACATTCTGAACAGAGGAACACGATGAAGGCGCCTTCATTCAAGCGATCGGAATGAACGTTTTCTGAACAGTGGAACACGATGAAGGCGCCTTCATTCAAGCGATCGGAATGAACGTTTTCTGAACAGTGGAACACGATGAAGGCGCCTTCATTCAAGCGATCGAAATGAACGTTTTCTGAACAGTGGAACACGATGAAGGCGCCTTCTTTCAAGCGATCGGAATGAACGTTTTCTGAACAGTGGAACACGATGAAGGCGCCTTCATTCAAGCGATCCGAATGAACGTTTTCTGAACAGAGGAACACGATAAAGGCGCCTTCATTCAAGCGATCCGATTAAACACATTTTGATCAGAGAAACACGATGAAGGCACCTTCATCCCAGCGATCCGATTGAACGCCTTCTGAACAGTGGAACACGTCGAAGGCGCCTTCATCCCAGCAATCCGATTAAACACATTTTAAACAGAGAAACACGATGAAGGCACCTTCATCCCAGCTATCCGATTGAACGCCTTCTGAACAGTGGAACATAAATTGCGAATCACATTAATTTCTTCGGCTCAACTTTCGCAGTGATCAATACAGTAGTGGATCAAATTAAAGATATTAAAACAATAAACCAAAGTAAATATATCAATGAACATGACTATGAATACAAATAGTACTACTACAGAGAAGGAAGGACTAGATGCAGTATACAAATAACACAAAAACATCAGTTCTGAAGAATCCTTTGAGCTTCAGCCACACGAGAACGAAGAAACTATAATCGAATAGAAGCGAATTGAATTGATCCCAAAACACTAGGCATGTATTCTGTGCGAGGATCATAGCTGGCCTAGTAACAAGCCAATGACTGGCAAGGCTATCAAAGTGGGAATAATTTAGAAAAAAATCCTAATTTTATGCAAACTGTAAACCAAGTAAAAAAAAGGGAAAACCTTCGCTTTTGCTGGTGTTGACGACCCGCTTGAAATAGTGTCTACTGAATGCGGTTCCGCAAGAGGGGAAATAAGCAAATGAAACAGTTTACTGGACAGATAAATAAATGATCATGCATATCAACAGCACGGCAACGGAAATCAAATCCGTTGATGAGCGATCTGTTTTGGAAGATGAGGCGACGCTGCTCCCGTACTGTATCAGAGAAATACCTTCTGAAGGAATTCTGGAGAGCGGATTCTAATAGCCACAGCACGTAGCTAAAGGCGTCGAGTCAAAAGTTTGGTTAGTCTCCAATCCTCAACTAATTTCCTTTCACATTTACAGACATGACGACGCATCGGTCGCGCGGAGCCATTGTTGACAGCTCTGTGTAAACACGGGTGGTGGGAGTATAGAACATATATATATACGAGCTTTGTGCGGCATTACGGTACCTTTGCCTCACTATGATCAACTGAGACAAAACTACGAACGATTACAATATTGTACAGTGCTGAAGAATAAAAAAAATCCGAAATGAACTACTTCAACAAAATTTGCTGCAGACAAACTACATATTTACATGAAAACTAGAACAGAACCTTACAAAAACTGACAGTCAGAAGAAAGAAGTTGCCTCTGCACTGTATCTTCGTCTAAGTAGCAATAAGTATTGAAGAGAGATCAACAATAATCGAGAGGGGTAGACACATTCGTGAGAATAGCTATAATCACTTGGCTTCTTTGATTGGAGCAGAAATCCATGATATGGCATAAAACACATGTAGTGGGCACAGGCACTAGATATTTACAGGAAACACGAATATACAATAAGAGAACAACTTGCCATCATGTTGTCTGAAAATTTTACTTATCACATTTTGTGGTTGCTAACCTAACACATCACATAACATAGCTGAATATTACTTAAAATTGATAATATATAATCAAAAATATTCATGTAAGGACCTAAAAATCAACGAGTTATCTTTACAATATATAACTCCTATGTCAAAACATAATAAAAATAGAAGTACTGCGTAAACAAGTATTTAAACCGATTACTAAACAGGAGATTTTTACACAAGAGATTCGCAAACCTAACAAGCAAAGAAGCCGCACGCATGAAATCGTGTGCCACGTCTCGGTCCAACTACCATCGCCAACCCACATGTGCAGGTCTGCGCTCTAGGGCGGTAAACAATCAACGGTTAGGCTTAGGTGGGCAGTGCTTGCGCCGCGTAGGAACCCCATCTTTTTCCAAATTAGCCTGAAACTTCCAAGTCTTTCCTACTCTCCCTATATGTTCCATCGTAGGTGATGACAGGGAAAAGGGGAACATCCCTAACCCAATAGCTTGATGGAGGTGGTATAGAACGTCGCAATTGAGGATCTCTGTCAATAGGTCAGGTAAAACAATTGTTACTCAACAGAAGGGAGTGCTATGGTTGGGTAGTTTTACACCTGCGTACAAATCAATTCCGCGTAGGAAGCAGCTTTACGTCGCCACAGCACAATCGACTCACATTAGTATTACCCCCGTTTAGAGCCCACGGTATCTTACTGTAATTGGTTGATATATACCGCGTATGGTAGAAACATCCAACTATATGGTCAATATCACAAGTTCATATTTTTTATTTTTTGCTAATATTGTGTCACACGTTTCACGCACGCACTATTTCATTATTTCACCCATTTTAACCATTAGTAGACCCATATCTGATTTAACCGTTTACAGAGAAATGTAACATCACCAATATCACTGCATTCTAGAGGGACGATAGCCCAGAGGTGCAATAGGGTGCAGCTCGCCACTTTTCATTTTC
>SDVV010014992.1:0-14653 GCA_016164225.1 Gammarus roeselii
ATACATATTTATTAGCTGAAAGAAAGTTACTAGACATATAACGATGACTCACACTTTGACGTATGGGTCCGAGAAGCCGTTTTTGTCCCTGGCAGGCAGGTGGGCACACCTCACGATGCCCACCGTGAGGGCATTGCGGGCGCTCGTGTAGCGAAGGGAGAGAAGGATGCGCCCCAGCTCTGCCTTACACGTGCTGCCGTCGTCCCACCTCTGTTGGAGAGTCATGATTTATGAGATTTTTAACGCATTTGCGACCAAGTTTGAGTTGGGGCTTAAGTTTAATTCTGTCAATCACCAGAAAGTTTTCATTCACATCTGGTGATCGACTCTTCTTGTTAAAGGGCTGATGATTGAAGACCAGAACCACGTACGATTGCAGGGATAATATTCACATCAAGCCTAGGTAGAAGCGAGCTCTTGGAGTGAGGATTCAGTAACGTTCCAGGGCTCCTAAGAGTGTGCAACCCAAGGCCATCGATTGTGCATAACATATGTTGAGTGTTACAAACCCGACGTCGTGGGCGGACACAAATTGTTTCCCATCCATTACTTTTTTTAATTTTCTCACCTTTGGGATTATCCCACCTTGATAGGGATAATAACTACAATACCAGCTAGTAAAAAGTCTGTCAAGTATCAACTCACAACGAATCTGATAAAGATGGTCTGTTCTAGGCTGGCATGCACTCATGCTCGTATGCCATCGCTCTCGTGGTCACACACTAACCCCACTTACGCTCATCCTGGGCTGTAGCTGTACCCTGAGCCTCCGCGACTCATGTGGCTTAACCTTCCTCAGCGCCACGCGGGCCTCCCCAAGGAAGGTTCGTCCGATAATGTCTTCATCTGGGGAGTGTGGCAGAGAAGGGGTGAGGAATTGGGCAGACGTTAGAGAGCTAGTGAGTGTGACTTTGAGAGCTGTTAGGTTGCATCAAACACAGTAGTTAAGGGCTAAAAGAATATTCCTCAAAAAATAGTCGTCAAAAAAATACATTTTCCCACTATTGGCAGTCCTCATTCTTCTCTGGATAGCAATCAACAGTGATTGAAAGAACATCTCTATCGAGTGCTTTCTCTTTAACATAACAATCAATTGATCACCTGCAGGGGTGTTGACAGTACCTGACGATTATTTTATTAAGGGATGAAACCAAATGAAATTGAACTAGAAGTCAATTAACTCACTAGGGGCCAGTTTTGATCGACAAAACATCTATACTTTAGTAGATCTGCAGAACACTTCACTAAGTTCAAGCAGTTTCTTGCCCGATTTCTTAACATGCATAGACTTTTTGTCCCTAGGCACCCTGCGTACCCATGACCAGGACCCGAAGAGTCTTCTTGGTCATGTCGTCCTCCGAGATGCCATGGTACGTCAGGGTCTCGTTGAACTCAGGATTGAGAGTCTTGGGGACCGTCCGACTGCGCAGTTTGTTTGACTGGGGGAGGAAATGTGAACTGTCAGTTGGTTGCTCGGTATTGTGATATGCTGTGAACTGTTGCAGTATTTCTAACGGACTTCCACAAGCTGTACGAGTCGATTCCTAAAAATATTATTCATGTAATCGACGTTTACAATAGATCTAGAACTTATTGAACATAAAAACTGACGTCAGAATATTCTTTTGTAAATCAGAGCATGAGTTTGATAGAGAATCTGAGCTTGTTTTTCATCGCTTCGTTTGACATTGGAGTCTTCCACGCCAACTCATCAGTGTCTAGGCAAGTGCAGCCGAATAAATGTTTCAACGATCATATTGCCTCAAAATCCTGACATTCGTGCGTCCGTCATGGAAGATTTCAAAGATTCAATGGACTTAATGTTTGAAAGGTTTCAAAGATTTATCTCATCATGACCTTGAATTCATCATATTCTTGCGTCAGTCGTACAGGACCTCAAGGATACAAGGGGTTTCGGATTTAAAGGATTTAAGGATTGAAGAACCTATATGATTCAAAGAATTTTTTTTACCCTAAGACCTTAAATTCATCACCTTCGTGCGTCAGTTGTAAAGAGTCAAAGGATTCGAAGGATTTAATTATTTAAAAATGTATTGGATTTAGGGAACTCAACGATTTAAAGAAATTGAGGATTGAGATATTTTTCTTCGTCATGACCTTAATTCCATCACATTCATGCGTCGGTCATAAACGGCTTCACAGATTTAAATGGAATAAAGATTAAAGGATTTAAGTGTTTGATCAACACCTAAAATCCATCACATTCGTCTGTCCATAATTTTTTTTAGGAATTTCAAAGATTCATGGATTTAAACGATATGAAAACTTTATAGAATCAAGACCGTAAATCTATCACATTAGTGAATCAGTCATGAGGTATTAATAGTAATAAAGATGTATTATGGGTTTTAAGTAATGAAGGTTATAAGAATATGAGAGGATCAAGTCATCGCGACCTTAAAAGTCTTCCAGTATTCTCCCGTTCCTCCTCTCACCTTGCTTGCACCAGGCAGCAAATGAAGCTTGACGTAAGGGTTTGCCAAGCCTCCACCTCCGCTGGGCCTCAGTTCCTGCGGGGGGCCAATAAACAATGTTGAGTGAAGTATTCTGGGGTGAGACAGCATGCTAAAGACCTACGAGAAGAGGAATAGAAAGAGGTTCCTGTTTGGCGCGACGCTGATTAGTGCGTCTCGAACAACATTTACGCACGAGCCAAACAAGTGATGACCAACAAACAAGGTTTGACTTACAAAACTCGTTTCAATTATTGAATAATAAAATTATTCCATGCGTGAGTGCTGATAATTACGCTTAACCGTAACCGTTATACTTCAACCTACTTGTCTCAAAAATATAACACACCTGGTTAGGTAGCACGTTGTGTTAGCAATTGTCACGTTGTTCAGCTCCGCTTTGAGCGGCTCAAAGCAGAACAATTTACTTAGAAACGAATCGACAGAAAAAGTACTTATGTAATATAGCAACACATTATTTAGTATAAAATCCTCCCACATGCACTCCTGAACAGCAATATATATCTTGATTTTTTTCTTCTATAACCTATATATATCTTATATTTTTGCTTAATTGAATAGTTTTCAACACACAAAAGTTTCTTATGTTCTACCCATATATGAAAAACATAATATAAATTCTCCAATAATCGGTGAATGTATTTTATTAATCCATGTATAAATCATAATAACCTGAAGCCGTGTTTGTTTTGAGAAATGCTTATCCTAGTGAAGTTTGAGACCAATAGGTTGATTTTCCTAGTGAAGTTTGAGACCAATAGGTTGATTTTCCTAGCGAAGTTTGAGACCAATAGGATAATTTTCCTAGTGAAGTTTGAGACCAATAGGATAATTTTCCTAGTAAAGTTTGAGACCAATATGTTGATTTTCTTATAGAAATTTGAGACCAATATGTTGATTTGCGACCACCAGATATTCCATTGTAACTGTGACACAATACCTAAGTACATGTGATAGAGATTTCTTGCAAATGAACTGAACTCACAGTTCATTTACACAGATAACCATGAAATTGAGGAGATATAGTGAAATAAACATACAAAAGCCCGTAGACTGAAATACATCATTCATATCATGTTATGGTTTTTCGAGATTACATTATATTTCCATTTCACTAACACACGCACATGAAGTTATACGAATGTATTGATGGCTTACGAAACATAAACAATTATCGAGATTATATTATATTCCCATTTCACGGACACATGCACATGAAGTTATACGAATGTATTGATTGCTAACGAAACATAAACACTGTTCAACAATGATTTTTGTTAGTAACAGAAATACGTCAAGAGCTCACCAGGGCCTGGTGCAGGGTACAGTGTAGACTCTGGTGGTGGTTGTCGTAGAACATCGTGAACTCCAAGCTGCCCAGGTTTCCTGCGAAAAATTAGTATTTTCTGTGCTACTGTATCAACTTTATATGCAATACTGTATCAACGTTGATTAGCAGGGATCAGGAATAAGGGGACTCTGATTTCAGGTCGAATTTTTGACAAACAGGGTCGGAAAATAACCCGATGGGCATGACAATAACGGTGTCGAAATCCTTCGCACTTTTGCAATATTTCCAGTGCGGATCAACTTTGCAATCAAATAAGTCGATGACGTTTGAGCTACATTGCCAGTTCTTCATTCGGTTCTAGAATGCTGAATTATTGTCATCCAAACATCAAATCATCAGATCAACTTAATGATTCCTGATTCCTATTGCTATTTCGGTTTGTGTTGATCGCGTGCATCCCGCGTAACATGGTTCGTAAATACCATCGTTGTGCCAATGTTATGACTGTAATTTCAGAGCACTGTCAGATTTTACAGATAAAACTGCAAAAAATGATTTATAGTCTCACATTGAACATGAAGTTCAACACTCCGAGCAAGCAGTCATCTTTCACTCTAAAGCCAGAAATATGCCTCAACCTAACGAAGTCCACAATTCACAGCGACAATCATTTACATTAAATACTGCGTACTACTTGATATACATCTTCATAATTTCAGCGCGGATGATGAAGCTACACATATTTACATGAGCTGTTACTCCATATTGTTTTCGGTGGCACTACGTTCCATTTGCCCATTGGGTTACTAAATAATCATCGAACGATAACACGTAATACATTACATATTTACTGTAGCTGCATCTCAGTTAGCACTCCCTCACCGTCACTGCTTTGTCGAGCACCTTCTGCCGTGGCGCCTTTCAACAACTGTTGTTGAGACACTTTAGAGCAGGCAGAACCCGGCCTCTCAGCGTGTTGTGGAGGCTGCTGCGGCATGGTGCTGCAGCTACTGATGCTACTGCAGACACTGCTGGTGATACTGTTGCAGCGCTGCAACCCGTTCTCGTCATCATGGGCGAGCAGCATTCGGTGGTGATGCTGCTCCGACAGGTCTTGACTGCTGGCGTCAGCACCCGAGCTGAAGACCTCCTCTACGCTGCTCGTGAACACGGACGAGTCGTACGACTCCCTGCGAAGAGCATCAGTGTTATGGGACTGGGGTGAGCTACTATCACTGATAGGGATGGATGTCGCAAAGTGGGCACTTAATGACAGAGGTAACATTTCGAAGGAACAGGAATGATAGTCAATGGACGAGTTTGTCGCGGCCCTGAAAAGCATTTCAACGTTTATTGTTCTCGTTTGACAGATTGACTTGTTACGTTGGAATGTCTGGTACGTGTTATGCAGATAGAGTATTCTAGTGGAAGCTACTGGGGTGCGTAAAAGAATGAGCCATGCATGTAACATACAACTTGAACTGTGTGAGCGGCCTCTTCACCGAACCTTTGCCGCTGAGGAGCGTATGTAGGTATGAGTACGAATGTGTAAGTATGAAGGAAAGAACCGCAAGGTCACGTCAGGGAGACCGTTATACCTCATATCAGTGAGACAATGGAAAGCTGTGTATGTGTGCAGTACAATCAGCTTCAGGAAAATTGCGGCCGCAGTACTTCTTTTAAAAAAAAAGGTTTGTAGAATCTTTAGTGGACGCATAATCATTGTGACATGAATCACATTCCTTGAAAAATAAATTATTCTCAACCTCAACCTTGGAATATAAGTTCGTATTTTTCGATCTGAATATCAGAGTGTGTTTTTTCTTCTAGTCTGAGACCTTTCTATCACAACTTGACATGGGATTAAACTTATTGTATTCAGCTGTCTAGTTTGAAGGGTCGTCTACATAAATATGACCGAGATCAACGGAACAGTTTTGAGTGATCAACATTCCTGTTGTTGTAAATGGAGAATTAGGCCCGGTAACATTCAATATCTAAGGAAAATTTATGTCAAGTCATAAATCCATATATCAGTAACCGTTTTTGAAGGCCCTGTCTTCCACTTTCATCCGATTGGCCCCGCAAGCGCGGTAAACAAAATCAGTTATCAGAGTCTGATCCTTGACTGAGCAGGACTACAAATATCAATAGCAACTTTCTAGGAAGCATGAACAGTTTCTCACTTGGAGTCTTTGGAGTGAGCGCCGGTGAAGGAGAGTCTTCTTTTGTCGACCACAGAAGGCGGCCGGTCAGCAGTGACAAGCTGGGATGTGGGAGGCGCTTGTCGCTGCTGCTTGGAAGGGTCCCCCTCACCTTCTATGAACCCGTTGCTGGGACCGTTACTGATAACCAAACAATATAATATAGCAATCATATAATATAATATAGCAATCATATAATAGAATACTTGAAATCATTAAACAGACCCGTTGCTATCAAGGATGCTTAGTTTCGAGGAAATTACCTACAAATTATACGAATGTAGGATCAATAAGCTTTGCGTAGCCTTAAATAACACTAACGAACTGGCTCCGACTGTTCGAGACTACTACGGACCCTACAAGTTCCCCCAACGAGGTTTTTTTCCTACTTATGTTAGCCTTCTCCTGCTAAAGTGGGGTCATATCTTAATACCTTTTACCGTTCCTGGAATGCCTCATTACAATCTTTTATTTGTTCCTGCATCTTTATCGTCAGCCTTTTTCCTTGCTGTTGACTTTTTAGTGCCAGCTCTTCTCCCTCGTCGTCCTTCTCGGTTTCCGGACTAATAATAATTATAGTTTAATTTTAATCAATTCAATCTCGGTCGCCATCACCCCGACCATAAACTCAGAGATCAGCGTTTTTTTTCCAAGTCCCGCTAAACTCACATGGAAGCGCCGTGAGAGTCATGGTCTTCAACACCCGCGAAAGGGGAGTTGATGAGCGGAGAGGTAGGAGTACCCGTTCGTGGGGGTGGAGCGGGGCCCGGACTCATGGAATATCCACTCAAGGCGCTCTCGCAGTCACGGCTTGGGCACTCGTTCCAAGACGAGTTCGAGCAAGGGCCAGAGTCCCTCCATACGCCCCTGGTCGGCGAAGGAGAACAATTGGTCAAGTGTTTCGTTTTGTATTGAACCTGAAACTCGATCTAAAATTGCTTGACTATTTAAGTAATAGGAACGGCTGAAGATGGAGAGCTGCAGAACAGGTCTGTAAGTTGGTCGCGATACCGATGAGGATCTGTGGGACAAGTGTTGAGAGTATTTCATGTTTCGAGCCGATGTTTCAACAAATGGGATTGGGTTGCGTATACCAATGAGAATGTGTGGGATATGTGTTAAGAGTACATCATAATTCGAACCGATGTGTATTCGATGACTGCTAAAATTAGTTATAATTGTCTGCAACGAGTAAAAAATTATTGTTTACTCGTCCTCAAACGGCTTGTAGTTATTTTTTATATTCATTTGTGTACTTTTTTTATTCGAGTTTCCCACTCATCGCGATGATGTAAAATGGGTCCAAATATATCAACAAATCGTTAAGAAGTTAAAAAGTGTTCATTTTAAAAATCATTTAATCGATTCGTAAATGCCCGATTAAGTCAAACTTTGCCGTGCCATCATATCTATGACGGAGGACATTTTGCTATTCCTCGCTGTTTCGATGAACATAAATGTTATTCAATCTATCATGACTATAAAATATCCAATACACCAAGTCTCTCAGTAATGTTCACGAGTGATCAAACGATCTGGGTTATTCTCGAATACTGGAAGAAATTTCATCAGCGTTGAAATAAAAATTCATGCAGATATTTAATATCAGAGGAAGAGAGTTGGAAAAATATCAACCACATCTTTTCAATCGCATTGTCGAAAATTTAATGAAACTGGATTTTCAAAGGTGCAACCCCAAAGATGCAAGACTCTCAAAACAACGGCAAAAGCAAATTGTCTCATTAGGGAAGTGATCATGGAAGACCCTACCCTTTCCATTAGACAAGCTGATCAAAATTCTAACTTTAGCAAACGTGCTACTCATGAAAAAATTTGTTTGCAGCTGAAGATGAAGTCGTACTAAATTTTACAAGTACCAAGAACATAGTGGTACATAAAAGTCAACGTTTGTCTTTTTGCTCATGTGTGTCTGCTTCCAGCATTGATCCACAGAGAGCTGTTCTCTAAAGCGATGCGTGATCTATGCGATGCGTGATCTATGCTTCCTAAACTCAAGGTTCTGGAGTGTCGCTGGCCTTCATCAATGTGAAGATTATGTGATGAAGATGCTCAGAGCCTAACCAAAGAAGAAGTCATGCGAGCTGTCGCATGTACCATCAGTTTAGGTGCGTATTTCAAAACCAAGTTGCGGTCCCGAGCTTTTTTTTTCAGAATAAAACACAAAGACTTTTAGCATTTACCTGAAATGAAAAATTATGAATGTCAATATTTTGTAGTCCTTATGTTTCAAAATATATATATATACATACACTCTCCAATAAGTTCCATTCGGGAGTTAGAATTATTCTGTGTCTCCATTTCTCCACTCTGTACCATGTAGTGTCCAGTACCTCAGGTTTGTCTACAAAAATTAGATTGTAAATTTTCTTGTCAAGTTCAGTGCATGTGCCTTTATAGAAAGCTTGTCATCATTCCCAGCTAACTATGTATGCCCTTCACGTATAGGTCATCGGACCAAAAGCCGCAATGATGACGGTTTGGGACGGTCGGAAGATGTACTAAGGCATTCACAACAGTGTTGACTAGAAAATAATTACTAAGAGGGTCCATACCTATTCCAGAATAATTTTCATTCAATAATTTGAATGATGCATTCTTGAAGGTGAACTTGTTCCAAATGGGAATAAACGGACAATGCATAAGTGTCATTTTATGACGATTGAAGGACACAATTATGAAAATGTAAATGAAATTATCTCTAATCGAAAAGAAACTTGGTGTTCAGCGCTGGAAAGGATTTTTTCCGTTAAACAGAAAAGGTTTTATATCATGATATTCTACAATGTTTTGAACGTGATTAATCTCTATATATCCACTGAGAAAAAGTTTTAAAATATACCGTTTCAATTTACAAGCAATTAAGCTACCAAGCATTCATCGAATAAGTAGATCTGGAACACATGACACAGACATGGGAATAAGTAAAGATGTGATGCAAGCAAAAAATAAATTACCCAAACTATAAAACTGATGCATAGAATAAAAGCCTGGATGACAATATCAGAGTAGTTAATCATGGGAACAAGAGTCCTAAGGTTCGAGGCTCGTTACTGGCCGTGTGTCCTTTCCACGGATAGCTCATGTTATTTATCATATTCTGACCCACTACCGAGCAACTTCGATCCAGTTAATATGGTTAATGCTGGAATAAGTTTTAAAATTTTGTTTGCAGGGCCAAAGAAATAATGTCAGAGAACATTAATCATGGTAAAATTCATCATATGAATCTTTACCAAACGGCATCATATCCTTCAATGTATTTCATGTTGTATGATTGTTTAAACTGATATTTTTTCCGACAAATAGGAACGGATCCAAATAATGCACAAAAATGTACAGTACATCGGATACATAATATGCACCAACTTTAAAAACACACATGTTGTACCTGCATAGTGGAAAATGATCTACACACTTAACAATTTAGAACACATAAAAAGTCGATTTCAAGTTAATTAGAGACTCATTCAATTTCCTAATTGACATATTTAACTTCATCAAAGGCAAAAAGATCTGAAAACGGTACAATACATAAGTGCTGGAAATATAAAAGGTGTTTTGGGGTTTACTTTTATGGATGGTCCTCGGATGACATCAAACCTTGATGAACCTGGTAATACCAGAGGCCATCTACAGTACAAGACCTGGGTCTAAATGTGATGACGTTAGGAAGATGGTCGTATTGGAATCTATCATTAGATACTGAAATGGCGGTTAGGAAATGACGGCCTTGGCAAAGAATTGATGGGCTCTACTTCCATTCTATTTGGCATTGCAAAATCTTCTTCATAAATCACATCGTTCCTTGAGTTGTGATCGTTTTGGTGTTGTTCATCTGAAAATGTGCAGTTCTTAATTACGTTTAAAATATTACCATCATAACTATAAATATCTCTTGGCATTAACACTTGACCAACTAATTTCCCGTCGTCGAAGTGAACAGCTTGAAACCGCTCTGTAAACATCTGTCGCATGAATCATTTCACCAATGACAAACTATACAATCATCCAAATTATCTGATTTAGTCCCTATTCTCGCCAACAACTCTAACAAACTGGGAGCGATTTGTGCGTAGTACGAGGGTGACCTGTTTTGTCTGTGTATCAATGTGACAAAGTTTGCTTTGTGCGAAGTGATAAATGTGCAATAGTACCAAACTTATCATCAAACCCACAAACCTGTTAAAGGGAGATGGAAACTTTCCGTTAACATCCCGACACAAATCATTTTTAGGACCCAACGAAATTTGTAGGGAGCCAATATGATTAGAATGCTGTTCATCTCTCGTTCTTCTTATTCGCTCATTTTCCTTGGTGTCCTCCAACCTTCTCTCATCATTCGATCCCCAGACCTCCTTTCTTCCAATATTTCTGTCCCCAACTTCAGTGTCGTTCGGAAGGCTCCCTCGAAGGGGTGAGCTGCTGGATGTGGGAGTTGTCGGAACGTTGCTGCCAAAGATCTCGCTAAATGTGATACCGGCGGCGGCCGCGGCGTTGTTGGCGCGTTCGGATATCCCGCTGAGGTCGACGGAGGCTGGGACGTTGCGAGGAGAGCGCTGGGAAGTGTGAGTTTGGGTGGTGCTCACAGAAGAGGTGGAAGCAGCGGGTGACACGCTGCGGGAGCAGGCAGGAGACCTGGGGAAGAGCACCACTGTAAGGAGAAGGTCATCGCAAGAAGAAGGAAGCCCTATTATCTGTCAGAACTCAGGATAGCGAGGCTATTCGTAAGCCGCACAGTCGTGAGTAGGTCTCCTCTTCAAGGTAAAAATTCGGAATGGAAGAAGGGAGCTCAATCTTCATCCTAAATTCCGAATGAAGAAGCGCTTCTTTGATGAACTATATACATTACTTTTATTTAAAAAACTCTTCAATCTGCTCCTCATGATCGTTGGAAAACGCTGGGCAATGGTCACGAAATACTATGTGCGTCATCTGCATCGCGCACGCTATGCACCTAAGTGGCTCATCTGTCAGGCTTGTGGAAAAATTTCGGCAGTATACACACTTGTGATGATATGAGCAATTATAGACACCAGGTGTTCCATCGACTGTGATCGTACCGAATGAGGATATAATTCACAAAAAGGCGGTCACAATTTTTATTTTGAAGCCAAGCGATCTAACCTGAATTTAAAAATTGAGAGAATTATATTTAAACAAAATTTCTTGTGTCCGGGATAGTTACATGTTTTACGGCGCTTTAAATTAAATGAATTGTCTACAATGTATTGAAATCTCATGACAATATGATTGTAAAATTTTCCCCCCGAAGCTCACGTGGCGCTGCTGAGCCTTCCCGTCTGCTGCTGCCTCTGGCGACGCAGGAACTCGTCCTCTGAACTGTCCGTCTCGGCCTCTCCGAACCCGAGTAGGCTGGTCAAATCTGCAAGAACGAGAAAAGTTTCAGATGTGTGCACTAGGAATCAAAATTACTCGTTATCAAATCAGCTTGAACATGAAGAGTTTTGGAAGTGTGTACTGTGAATCTAATAGGGACTTGCTTGTTAAATCTTCACGAGTTTGAAGAACTTTAGCATGGTTTACTACCTTACCCGAAACTAACATTATTGGTAAATGAACTGTGGTATTTGTTAGTAATTAACTAATGGACGACAAGACTCTATCTTTCTTCCGTGGTTCTTCTTCGATTAAGTAGAAACCCCAATTTTAAACATGGATTTGTTTGAATATTACAGGTAATTCATATTATTTTTTGATTTGAAGAACAGTGACAGACTGGTCAAATCTGTACGAATGTAAAGGGCTTTAGAAGTGTGCTCTATGAGGAGAACAGTGACAGGCTAGTCAAACCTTTCCGAACACAAAGAGCTTTTAGTTAAGTATTTTGTGGAGAGAGTATTGACAAGCTGGATAAAAAAGTTGATAAATGAACGGCGATGATACTGAACGGTACAAAAAATGAATTCATTCAACTGATTAAGACATTTGCTAAAACAAACTTGTTGATTTTAACAATAATAACAAATTACAGAGTTAGGTCTCAAATATGATAGGGAAATATTGATAAGCCAATAGTAAAAACAATGGCTCACCTGCACTCAGAAGTGAATGGGCTCGGCGGGGAGGTCCCTTTGAAAGGGGTTTGCCGTACTGCTGTAGGCTGGAGGCTGACCCCATACCCCCCGCCCCTCCTCTCCCCTTGCTCAGCCGCCCGACCCCTAGTGACTGAGGTAACAAATTCTGCGGGAGGCCCCTGTAGAACCACGCCCCTGATCGCTTCCACATCTCCCTCGTCTCCGCGCAGATTTTGCACAGCCACACCTTCTCGTGCCCCGTCACCATCTCCTGGCCACACTTATTGCAGACACCCTAGTGAATAAATCAAGCGGGGGGAATGGTTAGTTGATTTTGTTGTTAGGAGCACATGTAAGGCGCATACATGAGGATAATGAGGTCATAGTATTAGGGCCATCCCAAGGGTTATAAATGAAAGTGAATGGGTGGTTTGGTGATTGTGCGGTTTGGAGAATTACTAGTACACGTGTTCGCGTGAAGTAACGTTACAAAATTAGAGCAATACACTGTGCTATTTAGGAACGGGTAAGATGGTCACATAATTAAAGTGCTCTGAATAATGAACAATAATAGGGTATAATATCATAGGTTAAATAATTCCGTGTCTAAAAAATGCCTTGGTATGTATAATAATAAACGAATTAAATCCTTCATTCACGAGATGCCTTGAAGAATTCTGGTGTTTACCTTCATATACCCTACATCAATAATACACATCAAATCCAGGGTACAATGTTATCGAGTATGGTATTTTTTTACACATAAAACAATATGCTTATTAAAAACCTGGGGATTTTTTTTTAGTGTATACAGCGTTGAACATGAAATAAAATAATGCACCTAGTTAAGATGTTCAGGGGATTGTGTAGTTAGAAACTGATTGTTCTGATCTCTCGTATTGTTGGTGTTCTCTGCGGGACGATCAGAGGTCTCAGGTAGTTACTCTGTGGGACGATCAGAGGTTTCAGCTAGTTACTCTGTGGGACGATCAGATGTCTCAGGTAGTTACTCTGAGGGATGATCAGAAGTCTCAGGTAGTTACTCTGCGAACCGATCAGAGTCTAGGGTAGTTACTCTGTGGGACGATCAGAGTCTCAGGTAGTTACTCTGTGGTACGAACAGAGGTCTCAGGTAGTCACTCTGTGGGACGATCAGAGTCGCAGGTAGTTACTCTGTGGGACGAACAGAGGTCTCAGGTAGTTATTCTGAGGGATGATCAGAAGTCTCAGGTAGTTACTCTGCGAACCGATCAGAGTCTCAGGTAGTTACTCTGCGGGATGATCAGAGTCTCAAGTAGGTACTCTGTGGGACGACATAGTCTCAGGCCGTTACTCTGTGGGACGATCAGAGTCTCAGGTAGTTACTCTGTGGGACGATCAGAGTCTCCGGTAGTTACTCTGTGGAACAATCTGAGTCTCAGGTAGTTACTCTGTGGGACGATCAGAGTCTCAGGTAGTTACTCTGTGGGACGATCAGAGTCTCAGGTAGTTACTCTGTGGGACGATCAGAGTCTCCGGTAGTTACTCTGTGGAACAATCTGAGTCTCAGGTAGTTACTCTGTGGGACGATCAGAGTCTCAGGTAGTTACTCTGTGGGACGATCAGAGTCTCAGGTAGTTACTCTGTGGGACGATCAGAGTCTCCGGTAGTTACTCTGTGGAACAATCTGAGTCTCAGGTAGTTACTCTGTGGGACGATCAGAGTCTCAGGTAGTTACTCTGTGGGACGATCAGAGTCTCAGGTAGTTACTCTGTGGGACGATCAGAGTCTCCGGTAGTTACTCTGTGGAACAATCTGAGTCTCAGGTAGTTACTCTGTGGGACGATCAGAGTCTCAGGTAGTTACTCTGCGGGACGATCAGAGTCTCAGGTAGTTACTCTATGAGACGATCAGAGTCTCAGGTAGGTACTCTGCCCAGGCTGATGTCTAATGGACCACATCCATGCACAACTCAGAGAAAAATGTGAAAGGATGATTAAAGTAATAAAAATTAAAGTGGATGATACTCTTGACTCCATCAGCGAACAAGAAGCTCTCGACAGGCACACATACAATCATGTCCGGTACACAGGCTGGCAGGTGGTCAAACAAGTATACCACCCCTGATCATAGTGTGCAGGATTATTTATATTCTGCTTCATACAACAATAGATTCATACTTTATTGAAGCAGCATATAATTGTTTTTGTTGGTTTTTGCTCACCTTTGTTTGTATTTATATAAATAATTTTGAATATGGTTTAGCAGCAGTAAATTCGACACCAATTGCAAAATCTTTGTCCTCCAAACGAACCAGTTTCATTCCACTTCTCTACTCAGAAGGCAACTGTACCAAAGTTTGAAACAAGATCTCGGCAAAACAAACCAATATCATTCCACTCCTTTACATAGACAGCAACTGCATCACGGCATCAAACAAGTTCTCGGCAGAACAAACCAATATCATTCCACTCCTTTACACAGACAGCAACTGCATCACGGCATCAAACAAGTTCTCGGCAGAACAAACCAATATCATTCCACTCCTTTACATAGACAGCAACTGCATCACGGCATCAAACAAGTTCTCGGCAGAACAAACCAATATTATTCCATTCCTTTACATAG